>MNCI01009746.1:239769-268969 GCA_015680685.1 Gnetum montanum
AGAACGCAATTGTTTCATTTTTCACAACTGCACACCACAACAGCACACACACANGCAATTGTTTCATTTTTCACAACCGCACACCACAACAGCACACACACACATACTCACATTAACTACTGAGTCTATATGGAGGTATCTAGGCCTTGGTTTTGCTAGAGACCAACAAGCACCTAAATCCTGTTCGAGGACACTCATTGGCGGTCGCATCCCAAACGGTCGTCAACAACAAGCAATTGTATGCTATGATAAAAGCCTTACCAAAATTTTACTACTATTTGTTAAAAACAAATGTTTTTGTCATTGTCCCTGATCTAGCCACCATTTCTTTAGCCAAATTACAATATCCTAGCGAGAAACATGCTAAATGGGTTATGAAGTATCAACAATATGATATTCAATAGAAGGTATCCAAGTTAGTTAGAGGAACTAGTCTTGCCAAGCTAATAGCCAAAGCCTCAACTTTAGGAAATTGAAATGCACCCAAAGATAAAGGATCAATTCCTCTTCACATATTATCCATTAATGGAAAAAATGATATCCCATTTTCTCCCAATCGATTGCATGATCCATGGTATGGTAATATTAAATTTTATTTAAACTTCCATCATTGTTCTTTGAATTTACCTAGATATAAAAGAAAGCTTTTAGTATTGAAATGTTCTAAATTTACTCTAGTTAGTTGTGAACTATTTAGAAATAATTTCCAAGGAATATACCTTAAGTGCTTAAACCAAGAACAAGCCAAAAATGCTTTGAAATAGCTCCATGAGGAAGGAAATATAGGATATCATTCATCAGTTCATAAAATCATGAGGGATGGTTATTATTGGCCCACTATGATTAATGATGCTTACAACCTAGTTAGAAATTGTGTCCAATTTCAAGTATTTAAAGTTAGAGATCCTAATTGTTTAGCCCCTTTATAGCCTATAATAGCAACTAGACCATTTACACAATGGGCTTTAGATTTTATTGAAGTGATTAATCCTTTGTCTACTACCCTACACAAATTTATCTTAACAGCCACTGATTATTACACATTATTGAGCGATGAGGTACCCCTATGCCCAACCATACAAATACGAGCATTCATGCATGATCTAGTTGAACTCCAAGGATTAAGTGCTTCTACACTTACATAGAACAAGGATGAGTTATATGACTGTTGTCTTCCCAAGGTTACTTGTAAGGCACAATTGTATGGTTAAATAAACTTGAGGTACATGATTTTTATTATTTTTATGTTTTATATTCTTGATGCTTGAAATAGAGAAATGAAATAACTCAATAACTAATTTAATTTAACTAATTAAATATTCTTTAACTAGTCCTAACACCAACAACTATTCCCACTTTCCAGACACATCCTGAACCAATGGAACACTACTAGGATTACCAAACGCTAGTTGTTACTAGGTTACCAAGTGTTTCATGTATGCTCGAAGTGGTCATGCTGAGTGTGCTTACTTGTTGAAATTCAATGATTCTATAAAAATAACATCAATTAACTAATGAAAGCATTAAATAACTGCAAATAACATTAAATGTAATAAATAAGCTATTTTGAATGTTGCAAGGTTTATCACAATGTTCATCTTTATTTCTAGACACAAGGTGTGCTCAGGTACATAATGCTCAAATAAAGATCTATTCACTTTATGACTCCTACTACAGGCACTTAGAAATAATTCTAACTCTAGAAAGGAAAAACTACAAGAATTCAGCTAAGGGACTGAAAACTAACTCTGAAACCAAGTTCCCCTCTCTCTTATTTATAGGTGGTGAGGCAGGTTCCAACATCGGATATCTGATATCGTGTATCCGATATCAAGGGTCCAATATTGGGACTCATCATACCTCCATGACTAAATGAAAACTCATCCTCAAGTTCCTTACAAAATATTAGGGTGGTATGGGATTATTGACTGAATGACAACTGACGGTAACATGGAATAACAAACTCAAAGTGCCCGGTGAATGAATCAACAAATGTATTACAACATTGGTGTTCATAACCATTGTGGTGAACACTATACATAGATGACATCCAAACCCTCATTTGATAGCTTGAAGAGAGAGAGAGAAAAAAGAAAATAAGGTGTGTTGTTGCCGATGTTAAAAATGTTCACACCGTTGTTCATCTACTACCACATGACCAAACTTGTTTCTTGCATAAATGCTCTTACTCCAATCATCTTGAGTGCTCTCTCTTATCCTAGTCCATCGTTCATGTGATCACCATCTACACACACAAAATAGTCATGAATTAGGAAAGATAGATAAGATATAATGCAATTGATACCTTGCCTCAATATGAAGCATATTGGCTAGGTTGTGGGTATGGAAAATACTGGGTTAGATGTTTGTAAGTGATAATAACTACCCAAGGTGTAGGGATGAGATAAGTAATGGAATGGAATATTTTTGCAACTAGCCCCCACAACAAAGAGCAAACCTTTAGTAGAAATAGGATGAAAAATGAAAGAACAAGGAAGATTAGAGAAATAAAAATAGGGAAGCTAATAAAAATGCATAGAGAGGAAGAGAACAACAAAAATGAATGTCATAGATGGGGTGAAACGAAAAATAGTTTATTGCAAGAGATGTTTTAATGAAAATTCTTAACAATTACATCAAAAAGGAATGCTAGTGGATCCTCCCCAAAGTAGGCTCATGGCCTTTATGCCCTAACAAACCCACAAACCAAAGAGTCTATAGGCTCTAGGAATGACATATGGAAGTAATAGTTAAGAATTCACCCACAAAAATTTACCAAAGATGAACAATGTATCGACCAAGATATAGAATAACCATAAAATTATAAATGAGGTGGAACATAGGAAGCAATATGGAAAGAGAAAAGAGAATGGGATGGAATCTCAAAATCAAGTTGTGCAAAGTCCCTTATGTATTTTGCAGTTAAAGTAACTTAGTAAAATTCAATCCAAATCCAGATTAAAACTGACCACATCCAATGACCTTGGATCAACACACTTGACCGAGCAACCACCATTCCAAAGAGAGAAGAATAGAAAAATAGGAAGGTAGAAAGGGGCTTAGGTAGAGGGAACCTTCAGGCATGGGTAGCATGTCTTTTCAGTGCCATAACTAGTGCTTGTAGCCCATTTTCCTTTATTATGTCTAAGGGATGTGCTTTGAATTCCTACTAGTTTATTTTTTTTATGAGTGGGAACCACACCATGCAAAAACTTAGTTCATTCATTTAACTTCCTGATATTAGTCGACAGTGGAATGGTGGAAAATTGATAAAAGACATTCAATTACCCAAGAGAATAGATAGCACAAATGTGTCGAATCCTCTTGAAGTCACACCCTTTTCAATCCATTTGAATCTTTCCTTGGTTTGAAGAATACCAAGATACAAATTTATTAATGGGTTTGCTTAAAAAAATGGATAGTACACTTTCAAAACAAAGGAAGACCATAGAGTTGAATGGATGATGTGGACCCATTGCCTATTTTATCAAAAGTAACCATATCCTAGGGTCAACATTAAAAGTCAAAGGTAAAAACCAAACATTAGTAATCAACACTATTATATTACGACCCATCCTTGGAAGCACTTATTATGTGACGAATGAGAATAATTTAGTAATTTTGCATGAGAACTGCACCATGCAAAGACTTATTTTTATTGGCTCAGCTTCCCAATAATGGAGCAATGTCAAAATGGTAAGGAAAACTCAAGAAGAAAACATCCAAACACCCAAGAGAATAGCCAGCAAAAATGCATCAAATCCCCTTGAAGTCACATCCTTTTTAGTCCTTAAGTCCTTCTTTAGTTTGATAAATGCCTAGTCACCAATTTGTTAATAGTTTTATTATTAAAGAAAGGAACTGTACAGTTCCAAGCTAAGAGAGACCATAGAAATTCATGGATTCATAAATGACATGGAATCATTGCTTGTTATATCAAAAGAACCATACCTTACTATCAACATTATAACTCCAAGGTAAAAACTAGACATTAGCAATCAATAGAATATAGTCCATACCACCATCAGGAACACTTATTAGGTGATGAATCTAACATAATCAAAACAACCAACAAAGACAAAACAAAAAACAAAAAAAAAAACAAAACAAATAGTCACACAAAGATATGAAAAAGTATAAAAGATGTTGCAAAACAAAAATAAGAAAAGTTAATGAATTTTGTAAAACAAAATTATATAAAACAAAAACTTGAAAAGGAACTGAGGACCTCACTTGGTTAGCAGAGGTGGCCATCTCCCCCATGACTAAGTTGGAAGGGGGAGATCTAAAATAGTAAGTAGGGTCATCCCTGCTCAGAGGTATTATGTACACTAATTGTTCTAAATTTATGGAATGGTTTGGTCTGTTGCACATTGACTAACAATCTCTTGTCAAGGTTCTGGTCTAACTTTTTTAGGAATTTCCAACTTTCCCTAGTTGATGTTTTCAAATTAAGGTTTGGAAGTTGGCGATGGACTTGCTCCAGTGCATTTATGATTTCGATGTAAGCACTAGTTATTCCCTCAGTTAGTTCCATGCATGTTAGTGAGTTACTCTCTTGATCAGCTATTAGCCACTGGGTGTCTCCTTGTCATGTGTCTACTGCATACAAGCACTTTTATAGGTTAAGGCCTTGTTCACACTAGTTGCATGCAGGCAATGCTAAACTTTGCCCAACCCATGATCTTCTTGATCTTTCCAAAAGTATTCTCCTTAAATATTTCCAAGGAAAGATCGTAGATTTCTAGACATGCATCTACAATACTTAGCCATATCCTTCCCATTATTATTACAAAGTTCCCTTTATCGTTACTCACTTCTATCACTAGGAAATTAGCTAGGTACAACCACCCACATAGAGTGGTAATGATGTGCTCCACTAGTCCCAAGGAAATAGTGATGGACTGGTCGGCCAGCTCTAGGCAAATATTGCTCTTCCTTAATGGAGGTAGGTTCCAGGCTTTCCACATCTCTTGTGATATTAGGTTAACTCTAGAACCTAAGTCCAGAAGAGCTTTGCATGGCTCATTCCCAACAATTTGAAGATAGATTAGAGGGCTTCTAGGATCAAAGAATTTCCTAAGATGGTGGTCAACCTTAATCTAGTTAGTAACGTCATGTGTTAACATAATCGTATGCCTTCAGCTCAGTGTTTGATTTGAAGGAAGCTCTAAAGCCTTATTTGATGGAGAGGCGTTTAGAAATTCAATTGCCGAAATTCAATTGCTTGTGGCTGTGAGGGCTTGGTTGGACTATTGGTTCTGAAGAAATGTCTTTTCTTCATACGGTTGTCAGCACCAACAGCAGGTTGAAGATTCACAACCCTTGTGGCATTGCATTGCTGAGGTTAAGTAGGGAGTCCCCCTTGCATTGCTGGAGCAATTGGTAATGGAGCTATCGGTGTGAAAGCTATGGATGGATTTGAAGAATGGTATGTTTGTCGGTTATCTCCCCTAGGGGAAGGAGTTCTATAATACTCATGAGTTTGGTAATGATGTTGTGGTGTAACATGACTAATAGAGTCACATGGAGAGATTGGATGCTGCATGTAGTAGCCATATGGGTTCGGCTACCAATAGGGGTATTGTTACCTTGGTGGTGGCATCCCCCATGACTGTGGGTATTGCCGCTATTGATGTTGCTCAACGGGTTGTGGTGGAGTTCCACTTGGATAATATGTTGAAGGTTGGTGGAACTACCTTGGGTTACCTTGGGGATAAGGTAACCATTGGGGTGCTTGCTATTTATTAAGTTGTGGGTTGAGTGCATACAACCCAGACTCTTGTAGATGTGAGATCACTGGGCAACATCCCTTAGGATGGTCTTATTAGAATATCTCACATCCACCGTCATTGTCTGTGTCTGAATTCACAACCTCTTCTGAGATGGCCATTTTTCCCTTATCCCTATTACATGCATTGTCCACTTCTCTCTTTTTCTTTCTGTCATGGTCACTACCTTGCTCCCTAGACTCCTCTACAATTTTAAGAATAGTTTCAAATCTACTATCCAAGGAGTCCCACATTTGGTCTACCTTTGTTGATCCTTCTGTTGTTAACTTTTAGAGAGGCAAAGTTTTCCTATTCATCATCTCTTCGAGTGGTGACTCTTCTTCCTCCTCACAAAATCTCACTCCCCTTTTTCAGAGGGAAGGATCTCGATTATACTCTTCCACACTTTCTCTCTTTCATAGCTCACCTTCTTCTTTAGCTACTTGCCTAGCAATCTATGAATTTGATGAGACCTAAGCTTTGATAACCTTCCTTGGGCATATGTCCAAAGGATTCTTCTTTTTTTATGCCTAAGTCCATCCACGAGATGGTGTAGTTGATCCCATTGTGAATAACTATGGCCAGGGCAACAATGTAATAGTGTGTAATAGCATCCCATGGTAGCATCCAAGGGTTCATGATTTTCTTACTTCCATCCTTGGATTTTCTTCAGCAAGTTAGACACTCGAGAGTACATTTTGTATTTATCATTGAATAGTTCTAACATTGTACTCTACCTCTAAATGGATTCCAGTTCTAAGGACTAGTACCAGCTTTCACCTTCTTTCACTAGTATCTTTGGGAACAACTTAAGTTTTTGCCATTTTTTTCTATATTTTGCAAGGCACATGCATCATGGAATGCTTGTAAATGATTTTGAGGATCAGCATTGTATCCCCCTTCAAATCATGGGATGTTATTTATATCTAACCTCTTGATCCTACTATCCTTTTTGTGCCTTGTTGGAACTCTTATGGCCTCTGTTATATGTAGCATACTTCTAGTTGCAAGTAGGGGTTCTTCATGATCATCTCTTTCATAGCGTCTATGGTCTCTACGCAGTTCCCTACTCTCCCTTCTTCTATGCCTTGATTCCTTAGAGTGCCCTCATCCTTGTTCTTGACTATCTCATTGATGTTTTTCATTTTATTTTCCTTTATCCTCACGATTGGTTTCCCTATGACTATGTCTGGACACTAAAGGAGAGGGTGTAGGTGACAATGAAGGTGAAGAAGAAGGAGAACCATCACCATGATGGTGTTTTCTACCTTCTCTTGAATAGTCTCGACCACAATTGTGATCATAATCAAAATGTCTGCCCTTATCTTGTGTTTGTGTTCCTTTGTTGAACACTTCATGTTCATGGGTATCAAAACCAAGATTGTGAATAGTGGAGTGGAGGTTCTAATACACTACCTCTTGACAATTTTCAGTAGGAGGAACATCATTTTGTGGGAAACCTATTGGAGAAGGTTCATCGTCCTCAATTTCACTCAAAAAATGTGGAGCATTATGGGGCCATTTACCATTCAAGGATGTATGGTATCCCTTCTGTCTCAAGTCCCTTTCACGTTGTGCTTTTGTGGGATGATAGTCCCTTGTGTCATGATCACATGCAACATATTCCATGTATAAAAGTGGCATGCCTATTTATGTGAGAGCACGAAGGAGCATGTTGGGGACTGATCAGTCTAGAGGCAACACTATGTTACCCTCCAAGTCTCTCCATCGTAGTTGTTCATCTTGATGGAGAATAAAGGTGAAATCGAGTACATACTCATTAAGATGAGCATATACCACACAAAATTCATGAGTAACTGGTCGATCTTGGTAACATGTATTATGCCACCGACTGCCTCTTGTGTTAGTCCTAGGTGGTGAAGTCCTCTTATACACAGAAGAAGCTATCTTGTCTTGTTTGGTGTGCAATGTACCGTTGTCTTATCTTTCTTTGATTAGCCCTAAGGGTTCGTTCTAGCATTCCAATGATATGAATTCTTTCCTATATTCTATGTAGCACACAAACAACTAAGTCCCCAGCAATAGCACCAATGATGAGTGGCGAGGTACCCCTACACTCAACCATACAAATACGAGTGTTTCATGTGCGATCCAGTCAAACTCCAAGGACTAAGTGTTTATGCGCCTTAATGGAACACTCAGGGTTAATCAATCATTTTCTTCCCAAACTTACTTATATTATCATGGTTGTATGGTTAAGTAAGCTTGAGGTACATGATTTTTATAGCTTTTATAATTTTTATGTCTTATGCTAATATAGGAAAGGGAAAGAGAACTAAGTGACTAACTTATATTAACTATTCATTAACTAAGTTCTAAATATTCCTAACACTAGTATCCATTCCCACTTGTCGTAGAATCCTAAACTAGTGCAACGCTATTGGGATTACCAAACGCTAATCGTTACTGGGTTACCAAGCACTATAGGCATGCTCAAAGCGATCGTACTAAGTGTACTTAACTAAGAGAGTCAAAGGTTGAGAGAGAGATTAATTAACTAGGAAAGCATTAAACATTCAACAATAATTAATTACTAATTAGCTTAATATGTATGCTACAAGGTTTATCATAAATTTTTTCTTTATTACCGTACACAAATATGTGCTTAGGTACAAATTTCTCAAATAAAGATCCGTTCACTCTATGACTCCTACTGCAAGCACATAGAAATTATTCTAACTCTGGAACGACTAAATTACAAGAATCTGGCTAAGGCTATAAGTCTAATTGCCTTAACACCAAGGGCACTACCTCTTATTTATAGAAGATGAGGTAGGACACGATATCACGTATGCTATATCGTGTGGCAGATGCGATATCGCATACGCATTATCACAGCTCATCAACAAGTGATTCCTTAAATGACTTTAATTTTTTTAGGATCTACCTCCATCCCTATTTGTGAAATTTTATGCCCTAGTATGATGCCCTCTTGGACCATTAAGTGCCTTTTTTGCTAATTGAGCCTTAGGTTGGTCTCAACACATTGTTTTAGTACTTACTCTAATCTATTCAATGCTTGTTCAAAGTTTTCCCCATAGGTGGAGAAATCATCCATAAAAACCTCCATACCATTCCCTATTTGCTACTAAAATATACTTAGAACCAAACATTGAAATGTTGCTGGGGCATTGCACAAGCCAAACGGCATCTGCCTATATGCAAATGTCCCCTAAATACTTGTGAATGTAGTTTTGGCTTGGTCTTCTAGTGCTATTTGAATTTGATTGTATCCACTGTAACTATCCAAAAAACTATAGTAACAATGCCTTGTAATGGTATATAAGACTTGGTTAACGAATGGCAATGGAAAATGATCTTTAAATTTTTCCATGTTTAACAACCTAAATTCTATACACACCCTCCATTTACCTCCCTTTTTAAGTATAATGACTAATGGACTAACCCATTCACTATCAGCAGTGGGGTAGATGAACCTAGCCTTCAAAAGTTACTCAATTTCTTCTTTAGCTACTTGCTTAAGCTTTGGGTTCAATCATCTTTGTAGTTCTTGTTGAGGTTTTATAGAGGGGTTAGTGTAAATTCTATGTTGGCATATCCTAGGATCTATTCTGGTTAATTCGGGATATGACCAAGCAAAGGCTTTCAAGCATTTGTTTACCATCTTTAGAGAATTTTCTTTTTGTTGAGGAGTGAGCTTAGTGTTAATGATTACTGATTTTCCATTCTTGAGAAATGCATATTCCATACAAGTGGGCAATGGTTTTAATTCAAGGGGCTCTTGCTTAAACTTGTCAAGGATTTCCAACTTCCCCCAGTTGATATTTTTGGTGTCAGTGCTTGGAAGTTGCTGGTGGACTTTCTTTAATGCATCTATGCTATCGATATAAGCACAAGTCAAGCTCTCAGTTGGTTCCATGCATAAAGTTGAATTACTTTCGAAGTCAGCTATCATCCACTAGGTGCCTTCCTATCTTATGGTTGCTGCATATAGGCATCTTTGTATACTAGTTACTTATGCACACTAGTTGCATGCAGGCATGTTAAGCATTGTACAAACCAAGCCTTCTACATGTAGTTGCACCCTATGTCACTATATGCAATGCATGGAACTTTCTTCTTCTTGATCTTTCCAAACATATTTTCCTTTGATATCTCTAAGGAAAGATCATGTATTCCTAGGTGTGCATCAATCATACTAAGCCATGCTCTTCCCATTATGATTGGGAAGCCCCCCTTATAGTTGTTAACTTGGATCACTAGGAAATTGGCTGGATATGACCACCCACAGACAGTGGTGATAATGTCCTCCACTAGTCCCAATGGGATAGTGATGGACTGGTCGGCCAACTCTAAACAAATGTTACTCTTCTTTAGTGGAGGTAGTTTCCAAGCTTTATACATTTCCTAGGAGATTAAATTAACACCAGAACCTAAATCCAAAAGAGCTTTACAAGGCTCATTTCCAGCGATCTGTAAATAAATAAGAGGACTTCCAAGATTAGAGAATTTCCTAGGAAGATGGCCAGCCTTAATCCAATCAGTTATGACATGAGTTAACCTGACCATGTGCATTGAGTGTGATTTTTGGTTTGAAGGAAGCTCCGAAGATTCAAAGGATGATGAGACATTTAAATCATTAGCCACTTGTGATTGTAAGGACTTGGTTGGACTATTGGTTCTAAAGAAAGGTCTCTTCTTTAATCAGTTATCTAAACCAATAATTAATTGAGAATTGATAGCCCTTGTAGCATTACGTTGCTACGGCTGGGCAGGAAGCTCGCCCTACATAGTTGGAGCAGGTGGTAATGGAGCTGAGGTTGGAAGAGATGTGGACGGGTGTAAAGGATAGTACATATGTGAAGCATCACCGTGAGAAGAAGTAGTTCTATAGTATTCAAGGGTTTGGTAGTGAGGTTGAGGAATGACCTGACTAGTAGAGTCACATGGAGAGATCAACTACTAAACGTAATACCCATATGGGTCAGGTTGCTGGTAAAGGTATTATTGATGTGGTAGTGGCATTCCCCATGAGCACAGGTGTTGCCACTGCTAATACTACTCATTTGTTAGTGGTGGAGTTCCACTTGAATAATATGTTAAGGGTTGGTGGAACTACCTTGTGTTGCCTTGAGGATAACGTAACCTTCTAGGTGTTTGTCATTTGTTTAATCATGGGTTTAGTGCATACACCCTAGACTCTTGCAGATGTGATATCACTGGGCAACATCCTTTAGCATGATCATATTGGCATATCTCACATCCGTCATCATCATCCATGTTTGAATCCACAACCTCTTCAATAACAGCAACCTTGCCCTTACCTTTATTGCATTTATATTTAGCTTCTTTCTTTTTCCTTCTCCATTGGTCACTACTTTGTTCTATAGATTCCTTAACTATTTTTAGGATGGTTTAAAATTTTTCATCTAAGGAATTCCACATTTGATCTATCTTTGCAAATACTTTTGATGAAAATTTTTAAGTGGGCAAAGTCTTCCTATTCATCACCTCTTCAAGTGGTGATTCTTCTTTATCTTTGCAAAATCTAATTTCCTTCTTTCAAAGGGAAGGATCTTTGTTGTACTCCTCTACACTTTCTCTTTTCCTCAACTTGTCTTCCTCCTTAGCAACTTGCTCCAACAATCTTTGTATTTTATGGATTCTAAGATCATATAACCTTCCTTAGGCATAAGTCCCAATGGTTCATCGTGTTTCATACCTAAGCACATCCACGAGATGGCGTAGTTGTTCCCTTTGAAGGTAACCATGGCTAGGACAACAATCTAATAGTGAATAATATCAATCCATGGCAACATCCAAGGATTCATGTCCTCCTTGTTTTCATCCTTGGATTTCCTTACATAGGTTGGACACTTAGGAGTACATTTGATACTTATCGTTGAATAACTCTAACATGGTACTCCATCGATGAATGGATTCTAGTTCTAAGGACCATTACCAACTTTCTGCTTCCTTAATCAGTGTTTGTGGAAACAACTTTAGTTTTTGCCACTCATTTTTGATATTTTGCAAGGCACATGCATCATGGAATGCTTGTAAATGGTTTTGAGGATTAGCATTGTATCCCCTTTCAAATCATGGGATGTTATTCATGTCTAATCTTTTATTCCTACTTTCTTTCTAGTGCCTTGTTGGAATTTTAACAACCTCCATTATATCTAACATACTTCAGGTGGTGAGTAGGGGTTCATCGTGATCATGCTATCCATGACATCTATGATGCCTATGCTATTCTCTACTCTCCCTTCTTTCGTGACATGTTTCTCTAAAATGCTCTCACCCCTTTTCCCTACTATTTTTCTTGTGATCTCTATTTTTCCTACCATCATCCTCATGGTCTTTCCCTTTTTGGCTACATTCATATTTCAAAGGAAAGGGGGAAGAAGATGATGAAGGTGAAGAGGAAGGACGACTGGTACCATGATAGTACTTGTCACTTTCTATTTGGTGGTCATGGCCTCGGTCACCATTACAATCAGAATGTCTGTCATTGTCATGTGCTTGTGCTTCTTTTCAAGATCCTTTGTGTCCATTGGTACCAAAACCTAGATTATGAATAGTTGAGTGAAGATTCGGGTACACAAATCCTTGACCAAAGTCAACGAGAGGAACATCATTTTGTGGAAAACCTTCCGAGATAGGTTCACCACCCTTGTTATCACTTAGGACATATGAGACATTTTGAGACAACTTCCCCTTCATGGATTCATAATGTCTCTCTTGTTGTAAATCCCTTTGGTGTTGTGCCTTAGTAGGTTGATAATCTCTCAAGTCTTGTTAACGCACAGTGTACTCTGATTGTAAGTGTTGTATACCAATTCGTGTGAGAGCATGAAGAAGCATGCTTGGGATTGAGCAATTAGGAGGTAGCACTATGTTACCTTCTAAATCATGCCAACACAGCTATTCATCTTGGTGGAGGATAAAGGTAAAATCTAATACATACTCATTGAGATGAGCGTATACTAAGTGAAACTATTAGGGCACTGGCGGATCATCATGTGCATCCCACCTCTAATTGTTCATGGTGTCGGACCTAGTCAGTGAAGCACTCTCATAAGAAGACGGAGACATGATTGATTATTTAGTGTGTCATACCCTTTCTAACGATTGTAGGATAGTTAACTTTAAGGGTTCGTTCCAATGATGGAAAGGATTTCCTAAGTTCTAATTAGTGCACAAACAACAAAATCCCTGGCAATGGTGCCAATGATGAGTGGCAAGGTACCCCTACACCCAACCATACGAATATGAGTGTTCACACACGATCCTGTCAAACTCCAAGGATTAAGTGCTTATGCGCATACATGAAACAAGGATGAGTTATACAATCATTATCTTCCCAAGCTTACTTGTAAGGCACAGTTCTATGGTTAAGTAAACTTGAGGTATATGATTTTTATTAATTTTATGTTTTATATTCTTGATGCTTGAAATAGAGAAATGAAATAACTCAATAACTAATTTACTTTAACTAATTAACTATTCTCTAACTAGTCTTAACACCAACAACCATTCCCACTTTCTAGACACATCCTGAACCAATGGAACACTACTGGGATTACCAAATGGTAGCCATTATTGGGTTACCAAGTGTTCCACGTATGCTCGAAGTGGTCGTGCTGAGTGTGCTTACCTGTTGAAATTTAATGATTCTATAAAAATAACATCAATTAACTAATGAAAGCATTAAATAACTATAAATAACATTAAATACAATAAATAAGCTATTCTAAATGTTGCAAGGTTTATCACAGATTTCATCTTTATTTTCAGACACAAGGTGTGTTTAGGTACACAATGCTTGAATAAAGATCCATTCACTTTATGACTCCTACTGTGGGCACTCAGAAATAATTCTAACTCTAGAAAGGAAAAACTACAAGAATTCAGCTAAGGAACTAAAAATTGACTCTGAACCCAAGTGCCCCTATCTCTTATTTATAGGTGGTGAGATAGGTTCTAACATCGAATGTTCAATATCGCTTCAACACCTCCAATATCAAGGGTCTAATATCGAGACTCATCACACATGTTGGTTAGAAGCAAAAGCAACTAAAACTACATCATCTCATGAAGTTATTCACTTTTTAGAAAACAATATAACCTCTAAATATGGGTATCCTTACACTTTAGTAGTCAACAACAAGCCTACCTTCATCTCCATAAAATTTACAAACTAAGCTAGAGAGCATAATGTTATTATCAAGGCTATAACCAAATATTATCCACAAGGTAATGATTTGGCTAAGTCCTCCAATAAAATTATATTGGATGGAATTAAGCAAATGATAGCCCAAAACCCACAAACATGACATGAGAAATTAAAATGGATAGTTGGGTAGATAGGATTCATTATAAAAAATCAATCAAAACTACATCATATGATTTACTGTACAAACAAGAACCAATATTGTAAATAAATTTGCAAATCCCTACATATTAGTTTTTCTTGGACTATTTACCAACTGATGAACATTTAGTATCATGTACATATGATATTTGGAATTTAGACCTTAAAAGGATCAAAGTAATTGAAAATCTAGTCATCAACAAATTGTTAAAAAAGAGTTTGATAAGAAATATGCAATCAAAGTATTTCAAGTAAGTAACCTAGTCCTTAAGAGAGATAGAGCATCTGGTTAAACCAACCCTCAAACTAAGTTTTCTCCTATGCATTCAGGTCGATTCCAAGTTACATATGTCATTGGCTCCAATGTTCACAAAATTGCTGATTTGCAAGGATATAAATTACATAGAAATTTTAATTCATTTCATCTAAAGCATTTCTACTCAAGTGCCCCACATGGACACCTAGTAGATCCTTAGTTTCATGTTTTCTTTCCCTTTCACCATGTAATTCATTTGTATATAGTTGTTGTATTTGCATATTTTCTTTCCATTTCCATCATTTCTTTCTTAGCATATTGGCTTTAGTTTGATTTTTTCTTTTCATATGATTTTACTAATCATTATGATCATTTGAGTTACTAGGCATTGGTTCATCATAACACCATTTAAAAATAATGCAAGTATAATGCTTTATATGATATATCATATTACTATTATATGAAATCTCCTTTATATGATATATTTCAATAATGCTATGAATCTTCCAAATCTATTTCAGGGTTTTAGTTTTATTAGATATGTTGGATTATGATGGGATTTATGCTAACTTATCATGTTATCATCATGATCATGTAAATGTAAGATATGTGAAGTTGGAGAATGGATAGCCATAATTACTAGGTGACCTTGGAAAATGTTATTTTCCCTCTCATAAGCCCCAGCCCTCAAATGTGATTATCCATGGCTATCTTATGAGTAATAGGGTGAAGTGTGTTCATCTCTACCTGAGAATCCTTGGCCATCTAGGAGACTTGCTATGATGTCATATAAATTGTAATTAAAAGGCACATACACAAGGGTTGAGCTACACCATGGGCAAAGTTCCAAAAGAATCATGTTCTTTGGTAGTGCAGCTAATGAGTGGTAAGGTACCCCTACACCCAACCATATGCATCACTAAAGCATTCATGTACAATTCGATGAAATTTTGTGGACCTATAGTTCTCTAGTGCACTAATTCCATAGAAAGTGAAATGGATGTTGAGATTGTTCATTGCCTTTCCAACTACACTTGTGAAGCTCAAGGATATGATTTAAGTGTAATTGAGGTACATGATTTTTATCATTTTGTGTTTTATAAATTTAATCATCTACAACAAGAGTGGAAGGTAGAGGAAATTAATATCTAATTATGCTACTACTTAGCTAGCCTACCATAAGTACATGTTCCCACTCTCCTAAACACATCTTGAACACATGTAGCATTGCTAGGTTACTAAACATTAAGCATTTTTGGGTTACCAAGCACTATATATATGCTTGTAGTCATCGTGCTTGTGCTTGTTAATAACTGAAAATTAATTGCTTAACTAAAGTGCATTACAGTAAAGTGCATGAACGTAAAATGCATCAAGAAAACATTAATCTATTCTTAATGTTGTAAGGATTATTAGAGGATTCATCTTTATTCGTATCACACTGTTATGCTCAAGTACATAAATTATTGAACAAAGATCTGTACACAATCAAACTCCTACTATGGGCACTCAGAAAATATTCTAACTCTAGAGAAAACAAACTACAAGAGCTTCACTATCTATGATAAAAACTGATGAAAATTGTGAGCCCAAGAGCTATATTTATAGGCCGACATATACCCTATAATATCATATATTCAACATCGCATCTTGGGCTTTAACATCAAGCATCTAATGTCGATTCTGATATCAAATCTAGTTAAAACATTATTCATCATACGCCTACAACTAAATGAAAACTTGTTCTTGAGTGAAGAAGTGAAGGAACAAGTTCCTTATAAAATATTGGGTAGGTATGGGATTATTGACTAAAATATAAGCTTGAATGAAATGGAACAAATAGACTCTGAGTGCCTGAATGTATAGATATACAATTGGGTGTTCATAACAAGAGAAGTGAGCACCCTAGACAAACTAACATTCATGAAGATCTAACGATCATGAACAGTCCACATCATGTGGTGCTGCTACATCATCCTTGGTGAAGATAGATCCACTTCCAATCCTTGCTTCCCACTACAATCATAGCAAAATTGTGGATTAGTGTGTAATGTGTAACACGTAGCTGTACCTTGTTTCATCAGTGGTTACACTTGGCTAGGATATGATAGTGGTAGATTGATTCTATTAGTAGTGTTAGCGGGAAGACTGAAAAATAGGATAAAATAACCAAGTGGTCCATTAAATTTGAAAAAGTTCAAATAGGATGAAATGCTTGAAGAAGGTTTAAGAATTCATAGTAATAAAAAGGAACGCTCACTAAAAAATGTTGTGAAGATGTGCATAAGTGGATGTTGTTGATGGGGGATGAAAAAGGATTTGATTGTGAGAATGTGTAAGGATAAAGAACTTAACTAACCCAACCAAACGATATGCAAGTGGGTCCTCCTCAAAGCAAGCATAGACCTTTTATTACCCTTGCGTAACTTCAACCTAAGGAGTTCATGGTCTCTATGGATGATTAATGGTTATAGAAAGTTAAGTACAAAAAATTGAAAGAAACTACCTAAGAATTTTAACACATCAAACTAAGACATTGAACAAGAATATGAAATTGGTAGTGAGGTGAGACATGAAAAGAATAGATGGATGAAAGAGTGTGAAATGGAGTTCCTTATTAAGGTTATATGAAGTCCCTTATGAATTTTGTGTTTAAATAACCTAATAAAATCCATCATTAGTCCAAACCAAAACCGACCACATTCAGTGACATTGCATTGCCATTCTAAGACCAGTCCATCCCCCGAAGACACAAGAGTGCCCCCATAAAACAACCACTATTCCTTATTAAAGAAGAAAAGAGAAGTAGAAAGTGAGGAAGGTCCTTAGTTAGAAGGGACCTTTAGCCATGGGTAACATATCTTTCTAGTCTCATAACTAGTTCCTATAGCCCATTTATTTTGTCTAAGGGATGTGCTTTGAATTTCTATAGTTTTTTTTTTTTGAAATGGGACCCACACCATGCAAAAACTTATCTATTTATTGTATCTAAGGGATGTGCCTTGAATTCCCATCATTATTTTTTTATGATAAGAACCACACCATGCAAAGACTTATTCAACTTCCTTTTATTGGTCAACATGAAATGGTAAGAAATCTATAAAAACAACATGCACCCAATTAAGTAGAAAAGCACAAAGAATACTGAATCCCCTTGAAGTCACATCCTATTCAAACCTTTGAATTCTTTCTAGATCCGAAAATTAGCAAAGTCACAAATTTATTAAATTTTTATTAATAAAAAAGGGATTGCACATTTCCAAAATAAGGAAAACCATAGAGTTTGTGGATGGATGGATGTTGTGGACTCATTACCTATTGCATAAATAAGAAACCATGTCCTAATTATCTGTAACAAAATTCAAGGCTAGAATCCAAATACCAACAATCAAATAACCAGATAGCACATGCCCACATTAATTAAATCACAATGTACCCAGTTGGCAATAAGATGCTTATTATTAAAACAAAATAAAAAAATCACATCCCAATAATGAAAAATATATAAGAAATTGTAAAATATTCAAGAAAATAAAAACATGCTAATGATGTTGTAAAACAAAAACTTTGAAGAATTAATACTATAGAAAACAAAGAGTGTAAAATAAAGAATATATGAAGCAAAAATATGAAAAACTGAGCAGCTGCTTATACGATTACCATGGATGGCCATCTCATCAAAAGGCTTCACTTGTTGTATTAGCTAGCTTATGCTCATCAAAAGGCTTCACTTGTTGTATGTTAACTAGTTATTTCATGTTTGGGCTCTCAGGTTTGTAGATCATCATGGCCCCAAAAGGAAAAATTTCATAGATGATGTAAGGTCCTTCCCACAACATCTAGAACCTAGTTTGTTGAGGTACATGTGTGGGGTTCTAGTAGAGAACGTTATCTCCTGATTCAAGTTTAACTTTTCTGATTCTAAGGTCATGGCACTTTTTGTTGAATGCTTTTTGTAGCTCATTAGATGATAGGGCTACTAATTGATTTTCATCTAGCAAGTAGAGAGCCATTAATCTTTCATTTTTATACTAGACTTAAGTCAAGATCGAGGTCACAAGTTACTAAAAGTGTATGGAATTCAGATTGAATAAGAAGTGTTGGTAATTTTTCATACATAAGCTCATATGTAGAGTAGCCTATAGGAAGTTTCCATGTTGAGCAGTAGGCCTAAAGAACATCATTGAGTTTCGTGCTCTAGTATTTCCTATATTTTCTAATAGTTATTATTAAAATATTTGTAATTTCTCTATTGGTAACCTCATCTTGACCATTGCCTCAAGTTGGTAGGATGTTATGAGTTTATGTTCAACTCCTAAGTGCTACATAAGATTCCAAAAATTAGTGCATGTAAAGTGAGTTATATTATTAAAAATTAATGCACATGGCACACCAAACCTATTTACAACATTTTTTTGTACAAACAAGCATTAGTAGAAGATGTATAGTCAATGACAATTCTTACTTCTACACATTTCATATAATAGTCAATAGCAACTATGATATACACCTTTTTATTTGACATGGACATGATGGGACCCATGAAATCAATTCCCTAGATGTCAAATGATTCCATTGGTTGAATCCATTATTGAGGTCCTTCCATTCGAGGAGTCATTCCACTATCTCATTGGCAGCATTCACAAGAGCAAACATATTAGTGAGCATCGCTAAAGATTGTTTATCAATAGTACCCTACCATCAGGATTTTAATGGCCATGCATCTCCCAGCATAGTGGCCCCCTCAAGGACCTTCATGAGCATCTTGGAGAATGCATAGTTAATTAGCATCAAGGACACATCGTCCATTAATCTCCATGAAGCATTTCACCTAGTAAAGAAATTTTTGTTTCTTGCAATGGTCCAACCATTGTGACATCTCTTAGGTGAGAAGATAGGTGAGAATGCCATCATATCATTTAGGCCTATTAGGCAATTATTTAGTTATAGCCCTAGCAAAGAGGAGTTCATTAGGAAACATATCAGATAATAGATTTCCTTCCTCTTTCTTGTCCCATTGTAATTGAGACAAGTGGTCCATAACCACATTCTCAATAGCCTTTCAATCTACAATCATAAGATCAAATTCCTGTAAAATCACCAGCCATCATATGACATGAGGGCTCATCGTTGGCTTGTTCATTAGGAAAGCAGATGGCACTATGGTCAATGTGCATAAACACTCTGTGTTCAAGCACATTGTGCCTAAACCTCTCTTGAGTGAACATCACCACCATCATTTCTTTTTCTATGATGATGTAGTTCAGTTGTGTACTCACAATGCTTTGGCTTACATAATGGATGTAATATGAATATTTCTTATTGTCCATCTATGTACGCATAGCTCCCAAGGCATAATTTGATGCATCCATCATGATATGAAATGGTCTAGACTAACTAGGTGCTTGTAGAATTGGAGTTTCTATAAGTTTCTCTTTCAGCTGTTAGAATGCTTTTTCACATTTTGCGATCTAGACAAATGGAGCATCTTTCTTTGTTAGCTCCACCAATGGCTTTATGATCTTAAAGAAATTCTCTATGAATCACCAATAGTATCCAACATGTCTATGGAATGATCAAACATCTTTGATAGTTTCTAGTTGGCTGGTTTTTCCTTGGATGACCCTTATTTTTTTAGGATCTACCTCAATTCCTACTTGTGATATTCTGTATCCCAACATAATGCCTTCCTAGACCATCAAATGAATCTTTTACCAGTTGAGCCACAGATTTGTTTTAGCACATGATTTTAATACTTGCTCAAGGTAGTCTAGGGCTTGCTCAAATGTAGCTCCATAGGTGAAAAAATCATTCATGAATACATCCATACCACTACCAATTTTCTGTTGAAAAATTCTTAGATCTAGGTGTTGAAACGTAGCAAAGGCATTGCATAGACCAAATGGCATCTTGCAATATGCAAAATTTTCCCAAGGACTCATGAATGCTGTCTTGGCCTGGTCTTTTGGTGCAATTTTCTAGAAAACTATAGTAACAATGCCTAAATATTATGTTTAATAGCTAATTAATAAATGGCAATGGAAAATGGTCCTTGAATGTTGCCATATTCAGTAGCCAAAAATTAATGCAAATCTACCACTTGCCTCCTTTCTTCAGCATAATCATGAGTGGACTAACCCACTCACTATCTGTAATGGAATAAATGAACCCCACCTTGAGGAGTTGTTCAATTTCCTCTTTGATAATCTACTTTAGTTTGGGATTCAATCAACTCTATGGCTACCTCTTTGGCTTCATGGCTAGATCAGTGTAGATGCAATGCTAACATATCCTAGGATCAATCCCTATGAGTTCAAGATATGACCATGTAAAAGTTGTTGACCATTTTTCAACTACATTCAATAGCATCTTTTTCTACTCTGGAGCAAGATTTGCATTGATTATGATCAACTTTCCATTATTTAAAAATACACATTCCATGTCGGCCAGTAGCATTTTTAGTTCAAGGGGCTCTTATTTTAGGAATCTCTAACTCTTTCCAATAAGTATCATCATTTGCATCATTAGAGAGTTGGTGATGAACTTGCTCTAGTTCATCCATGCCTACAACATATGCACATGTCAAGCTCTCAATTGGGTCCATGCAAAATGTGTTGCTTTCAAAATTAGTGATCAGCCACTGGGTACCCTCCGATTTTGTGGTTGTTATATATAGACACCTTTGAATTTTTGCTTCTGGTGTACACTACTTGCATGTAGAGATGGATACTTGTTTCACTACCTAGAGTTTCTACACACAGTTACACCTAGTATCATTGTACACAATGCATAGAACTCACTTCTTCTTAATCTTTCCAAATGTATTTTCTTTAGATATTTCCAAAGAAAGATCTTTGATGTCCATCACTGCATCAACAGTGCTTAGCCATGTCCCTTCCATGATGATTAGGAAGTTCCCTTTACAGTTCTCCACCTTGAACACTAGAAAATTAGCAATATAAGGCCACCCACATATAATGGTCACAATGTCTTCTACTAGTCCTAATGGAATAGTGATGGACTAGTTTTTCAATTTTAATATAATATTGCTCTTCTTGAAGGAGGTAGGTTCCATGCATTATACATCTTATGAGAAATTAGATTGACACCAAAACCTGAGTTGAGAAGAGCTTTGCATAGTTCATTCCCAGCAATTTGCAAATAAATGAGGGAACTTCCAAGATCTTCTAACTTCCTAGGACAATTTTCAGCATGGATCTAATCAGATACAATGTAAGCATCACAATATGGATCATGGGTGGTATTTCATTTGAAAGGAACTCAACGAGAGTTGATACAGAGGAAGATGAAGGAATAGGATTGTCAACAACAAATATATTTGAGGGCTTAGGTAGACTATGAGGTTAGAAGAAAGGTCTTTTCTTTGATCAAGTATCCAAACCACTCGGTTGATGAACTGATTGTAGGTTAATGGCCCTAGTAGTGTTGTGTTGTTGTGATTGAGTTGGTAATTCACCCTACATAGGTGGAGTAAGTGGTCACTGTGTGGAGGGAGGAGGAAGATGTGCAGGAATAGGAGGATTTTAGTACAACAAGCTTGTCCTTACCTCTTTGATAGGCATGTTTAGCTTCCTTGTGCCTTCTACACTCATAATCACTACCTTGTTCTTTGGGCTCTTCAAAAATTTTTAAAACAACTTGAAATCTACTATCCATAGAGTCCCATAACTGATAAACCTTGGCTATAATTTTATATTGAAATTTTTTAAGCAACAAGTTTTTTCTATTCACCACCTCATCAAGTGTTGATTCTTCCTCACTGTCACAAAATCAAACCTCCATCTTATGAATGGAAGGATCGTGGTTATATTCTTCTACACTTTCTCTTTTTCTTAATTCATCTTTGTCTTTAGCTACCTACTTAGTCAATCTTTGGATCTGATGAGCACTTAATTTTGCTAGCCTTCCTTAAGCATAAACACCTAGGATTCTTCTCGTTTTAGATTGAAGCCCATCTACAATGTGGCTAAGTTGATCTAATTGAGAATAACCATGGCTAGGACATCTGTGCATTAAGGAATAGTATTGACCTTTGGCAACATCCAAGGGTTCATGTGTTTCTTGTTTCTATCCTTGGATTTGGCTTCTCAAGTTGAATACTCTGGAGTATGTTTGATATTTTTCATTGAATAATTCAAGCATGGTACTCCATCATTTGATAGATTCCAGTTCTAATGACTAGTATCAATTCTCTACTTCTTTAATGAGTGTCCTTGGAAACAACTTAAGCTTTTGCCACTCATTTTCTATATTTTCTAAGGCACACACATCTTCAAAATATTAGAGATGGTTCTATGGATTCGAGTTATATTCTCATTTGAACTGAGGAATATTGTTCATGTCTAGCCTTTTGATTTGACTATCCTTCATGTGCCTTATTGGAATTCGTACTGCCTTTATGATGTTTAGCATACTTCGAGTAGCAAGTAAAGGCTCATCAAGGCCATTATTATGGTTCCTACAATGCCCTCTAGTACCCCTTCATTCATGGAAATAAGCCTCTCTTCAATGCCCGCGCACTTCATGTTGCCTTGCCTAGTGGTCCTTTTGACCATTTCAATCCCATCAATCTTCTCTATCATGGTCATGCCCCCTATAGTTGTGATCAAAGCCAGAAGAAGAAGATGATGATGATGATGATGAAGAGGAAGAAGGACTAGCAACATCATAATGCCTACTACCCGCTCTTCGGTGATCACAACCATGATCATGATCTTGTTTCTTGTCTGCATCCCTACCTTGACTTGTCTCTTTGTGTCCTTCTTTGTCATTGAATCCATTCTTACCAAAACCAAAATTATGAATCATGAACTATAGGTTCTAGTTTTGACCTCCTTCACCAAAGTCAAAGAGAGGAATTTCACTGAATGGAAAATCCCCAGAGAAGGGCTCTCCATCATATTTTTGATACAAAAGGAACGGGAAATCATTAAATCCTTTTCCCTTCAGAGATTCATGATGTTGTTCTAGCTATCGATCTCATAGACATTGTGCCTTGGTGGGATGATAGTCCCTGACATCAGTTTCTTGCACAACATATTCAACATGAAGTTCCTAGAGACCCCATCGTATTAGCATTTGTTGAAGCATTGAAAAAATGGATCAATCAAGTGACAACACAATGTTTCCTTCCATGTCATCCCACTACAATTGTTCATCCTGATGTAGGATGAAGGTGAAGTTGGGTATATACTCATCAAGATGAACATATACCACTCAGTACTATTAAGGCACTAGTTAATGTACTTCATTAGACAGGCTGGGCTATACGTTGGGTTATACGTAAACGACGTAATAGGCGTAAATCGGAGCGTAAAAAGTGAGACTGATGCGAACAGAACGTAGACGTAAACGAGCGTAAACAGAATACATGCAACAATTAATGCAAACTATAAACTATTTTAGGAAGAAAATGTAACAATGGCATTTCAAAATGAGAATACAATGCACCGGTTTAACGCAGTTGTGCCTGGGAAATAAGACAGACGAAGAGCCCCGGTGAATGCAAGGATGACTGTGGGCTGGTTCACACTGTAGGCATAGCGTAGAGGCTGTATGCCCAGCATACAGGGTTGTCCAACGTATAAGGTTTCCTGCTCTGGTTCTCAGCGTCTTTGCTCTCTGGTGTGCTCTACAATTTGCCAACCAACCTCGATCTAGTGAAAAATTGGGGCTTTTATACAGGTTTTGACACTAGACTCGGGTTGGGCAACACGTGGTGCGTTGACCGGGTGCAAAAGCGTAAAATTTACAAGTGTACAGTATGTTACATTTTCCGGGCGTATACGCTGCATTTGGTGGGCGTAGACTCTAGGCTTATACGCTAGATGTGCTGGGCGTATGTGAACTTGGGCGTAGATGCTATGGACGCTGGGCGTATACGCTGATGGTTGCTGCCTTGTGCCAAATATTGCTCTGTAGTGCTATTTCCATGTCGTCTTTGAGGATTTCATGCCGAGCGTACACATCGGTTCTACCTGCTGGGCGTACATGTGAGGCGTGCACGCTGGGTGTGTACACTGGACGTCTACGCTGGGTGTATACGCTGAGAATGTCGGGCGTATACCCTGTGGATGTGAACTTGAGCGTATACGGTGGGCGTATACGCTGAGACTGCATACTTGGGCATATACGCTGGGCGTATACGCTGACACTGCATACTTGGTGAAAATTAAGTATTTTGATCTTCGAAGTTGCCATGTGTGACACCAGATGTAGCTGTCGTCGTCTATGGATCCCAGGGACCTGCTTCGTGTTGGAGAAGTACTAAGCTCAAAATTTTGTGGTGTTTCATTGGCCCCTCTTTGTTGACGCTTGGAGGAATCAACCCGAGAAGCGTCGACAAAGAAGTGCAAAACACCACAAGCAACTTGATGGAGTCTTTGTCCATTACCACTTGACTAGATGTCATCGCACCGTGTTCAGTGGTACATGGGATTGAGAGATGTAAAATTTGTATCTGGATGGGGAAATGGAGATTGTGGGGATTGGGAACTGACCAAGAGATTGTACTTGGTAAAGAGGATGCTCTGGTGTGTATCATGCTGATCCTTGTCAAGAGCCATTATTTATTAGACTCAGCATCCAAACATGTGATGTGTGTCCTTTGGTGGAACAAGACACTGGGTTAGTGTCCAAGAGGGCTTGTTGGCAAGACCAAAGCCACGTGATGATGCATTGCATTCCTTGGAGGAATAGGGCCCTTGTTTAGTGCTTAGGGGGAGCCTGTCGGCGGAGAGCCAAAGCCATGCAACTGGATGTTTCTTGATTTTTTTTGACATGAGTACTTGGTTCTAAGACAAATGCCTTCCCGCTTGGGGCTTGTGTGGGAAGTGCCTAGGGTCTCATTTTTTTTTTTTGGAAGAAAATTTTTTGCTTTAATCTTGTACTCATGCTCAAGTGCTATGTCATGTGTTGCAACTGTTTCAAAGTAGTACAGTGCGCAACAGCATGTTCAAGGTTTTTGAATGTACTGGCTGTATCAGGTATGTGGCGGAGTAGAGTATGTTGATGAGTGGGTAGGGAATGTACTGGGAAATGGGAATGTACCAGTGAACGGTTTGATTTAGTCTTGCCATGTGTGTTGTGAACATTGCCTCATCTTGTTGCTTATGACGAAATGCATTCTTGTGCGAAAACTTCCGAGTGTCATCCTACAAACACAACTCCAAAGAGACAAGAAAACCATGAGTGAATAAGTGAACTTAGACTTAAACAGCTACAGATGGAACAAGGACATTGGAGGGGATTTCAGGCACTGTATATGAGTGGTAGCAAAGTTGGTAGGATCATCTGATGGCGAGCGATGTAGTGATTCTGATGGAGTTTGAGGAACCAGAGATGAACTTGCCAGTTTATAGTCTTAGCAGACTATCATGGGTTAGTTTTATGTCATGACCCGTTGGACATTGCCAATTTAGCGTCGTGGCGGATGTTACATTGCCAGTTTCTAATCTTAGTGGACCATGAAGAGGCAAACCAGTTTATAGTCTTAGCGGACTCTGGCGAGTGCGACCATGGTAGTTTACTGTCATACTGGACAGGTGCTAGTTTATCATCATTACAGACACTATGTGGTATCAGTTTATCGTCATGATGTCGGGACGAGCTGTGGTATCAGTTTTAAGTCATAATCCAAGACTATTCTATGGTATCAGTTTATAGTCGTGACCCCAGGACTCACACGTACCTGAGCTTGTACTCAAATATAGAACGGTTTCAGGAACAAGTGATTGGTTGGATTTGCAAGCTCATGCCCTTCCATATCAGCTAACTTAAATGCTCAGTTTTCATATGCTTTGGTGACCAAGTAAGGCCCTTCCCAGTTGGCTGAGAATTTGTCTAGGTGTTCCCGAACGGCCTTAAATACAAGGTCACCTTCTTTGATAGGGCGCTTGTGGATGTCGTGTCGATGTCGTAGCCATTGTTGTTTTTGGTACCACTCAATCTGATCGAGTGTACGTATGCATTCCTCCTCCACCGAATCCAGGTCAATGATGCGTAGGTCATTGTTTTGCCTTTCGTCGAGGAATCCAGAAAGCGTGATCCTTAAAGATGGTACCTGTAATTATAGAGGTAAAACAGCTTCGGAACCGTAAACAAGACTATATAGTGTTTTACCTATTGAAGTTTGATGCATAGTATGATATGCCCACAATGCATATACCAATTGTTCGTGCCATCTTCTCTTGCTTTGGGTAAGCATTCTTTTAAGTATTGTAATAATTGTTTTGTTTGTTGCCTCTGCTTGCCCCTTGCTCTAAGGATAGTAAGGGGATGAAAACGAGTGTTTGATCCATAGACTTTCACAAAAGGTTTTGGTCTCGACACTACTAAATTGTGGCCCGTTGTCAGTGATGATTGTCATGGGAACGCCAAAACGGGTTACAATGTTTTCGAGAATGAAGTTGCACATGTGTTTAGATGTAGTTTTTCGAAGGGGAGCAGCTTCTACCCACTTCGTGAAATATTCCGTTGCGGTTATGATGAAACTATACACCATAAGCAAAGTTTCTCAAGAAAAAAAAGAGATAAAAGAAAAAAAATGAGGACCATGTTTATCAACAATGTAATAAGTTCTTAAGTGTGATGGGGTTCGACAACAATCCTCACCCTAGCCTTCATTCCCCTTACAAACCTATTTCCCCAAAATTCAAGAAAAAAAAAAGAGAAAAGCAAATAATCCTTTTTCACCCATTCTCTTTCTAAATGTCAAAAAAAGAGTCCCAAGGAAAAATCCAAAGATTGTGGCTAGCTATGATCTAAGATAATCTTGTTCTCTTCATTAAGTTTGGCATAAGTCTTACAATTAATGTAGTACACATACTTTTACTTTTACCTTGTAAGAAGATTGGGAATGAAATCTTAATTATATACTTTAATTATATATATGTATGTATGTATGTATGTATGTATGTATGTAGTTAAAGTTATAATTTATAAAGAATATATGGTTTGATCTTAATTAAACAAGATGATGTGACAAGGGTGGCCCACATTTAGTTCTCTCTTGATTTTATGGTTATTTTAATCATGTTTAAATCATTATAGTTTATTTTTAAATTTTTGTTCATCTATGTTTCATGATCTTTTTGATCCTCTATGTTTGGCATCTCCTTTTAAAATTTTCATGGGTTTTCTATTCCTTGCACTTGCATGCAATTTTTGGTTTTGAGGCTAAGTGTTGATGCCAACACCGCCCAAGCTAAGCATGGGGCCATAACCTATTAGTCTACTCACTAGGGTATGGTTTCACTAGACAAATTACATGATACATAGAGGTGCATGGATCACAGTGACCAAGTTGCTCTGAGCTCATGTCTTTGACTTTAAATACAATAGTGATTCAATGAACTTGGTTTGTGAATAGAGAAAATTTGAAACTTGTGCAATCTCATTGCTTCATGTTAGTAAGAAACAAAGAATCTCATAATTGTGATAGTTCATGTTAATTTGTTAGTGAGTCTATAGTCTACATGGATGTGTCTACAATGACAAGCTTGTGGGTGGTGCTATGGACATCCATGCTCCTATGTAGTGATTCTGTGCAAGAACAAGAACAACATATGGTGGACACAAGCAGAATGAAAGTGAGTAGCAAGTATGACAATTACTAGACGCAACAGTGGACATTTTGTGGGTAGTAGTGGACATTCCATGGGCGTGGAGGATGTGGACATGGTGGTAGTGGAAAATGTGGTAGTCGTGGTGGACATTATGCATCAATCAGTGTAGGTAGCTGCTTACAAAAGCAAAGACAATGGAGGACACAAAGGGAGGGAATTTAGCTCTCTCTCTCTCAGCCAGGCAGTGGCAGCAGGGGACAGCGATAGCTAGCAGTCGACAAGGAGGAGCTGCGAGCAATGAGTAGCAGCACTTGGCGACCAGCGACGAGCAGCGATGCTTGCCAACAAGTGGCAAGCAACAGCACTTGACAAAAAGAGGTAAACAGCGACACTTAGCGATGCATGGCGACAAGCAGCAAGTAGCAGCATGTGGTGACTAGCGATGAGCAGCGATGCATGGTGGCAAGTGACAAGTAGCAGTGCATGGCGATGAGTGGTGAGCAAGGGCGCATGGCAGCAAGCAATGAGTAACAATGCACTCATTGCATGGCGGTGAGTGACAAGTAGCAACGAGCAGCAGAGTGGTGATCGTCAGCAATGCGTGGCGGTGAGTGGCAGCGGTGGCAATGTGTCAGCAACACCAGCGTGCGTCAGCAGCACCAGCCTGCATTAGCGGCGAACGACAGCACACAAGCGGCAGTAGGTAACAGTAGCAGCATGGCAGCAAGCAATGAGTAATGACGCATAGCAGTGAGTAAACAATAAGCAGCGAGCGATGCGTGGTGACAAGCAACGAGCAACAGCATGTGGCGGTGACATGCAGCAATGCATTCCTATGTAGTAAAGTATTCATCCTAGTAGGCAGCGGGGGTTTTCTGTCCCTGCAATAGTGGGCCTATGTAGTAAAGTATTCATCCTAGTAGGCAGCGGGGGTTTTCTGTCCCTGCAATAGTGGGCAGCGGGGTTTTCTGTCCCTGCAATAGCAGCGGGGGTTTTCTGTCCCTGCAATAGTGGACAGCAGTGAGAGCATTGAGCAGCAGTAGCAACCACAGCAGTGAGAGCATTGAGCAGCAGTAGCAACCACAAGAGATGTATTATCTCTTTCCCTTAGTGTCATCTCCTCCCCCTTCTCGTGAGGGTTTGAACGACATTGCAAGCAGCGCCACCATCATTGTCATCGTCCCCTCCTCCTTCTCCTGTAATGATGGGGAAACAAATGCAAACTAAC
>MNCI01009747.1:6927-44151 GCA_015680685.1 Gnetum montanum
TTTACAAAATCTGTTCCAAATATTGGCAATTGCAAGGCAGTGTGAAATGATATAATTACTACCTTTACAAGCATTCTTATGTAAACAATATCTATGAACCATCATCCATTCTTGCTTCAGCAAATTATTTATTGTCAAAGTTGGACTAATTCAAAAAACACATGAGCTTTCAAGGATTAGATTCACTTGGTTTTAGTGAATAGCTTCTCTATTCACTTAACCCAGCAATAAAGTATCATAAACCTCTGCCACTTTGTAAGAATGTTTATGTTTCCATAGCTAATCTTCACCATGTTGAAATTTCATATAGTGATATCTCATCCATGCATCTATTCATGTTTTTTTTTTTTAAAAAAAACCGTGCTCATATTGTGGAAGCACCAATAATATACGGTGCTGCTAGAAAATCTTCTATGTTGAAATATTTAACCTTTATTACTTTAACTAACCCACATGACATTTTAATTTATAAGACATTGACATTCTAAGTCAGAAGTTCAAAGTAATTAAATATAATTAAATACATTTAGTTTCATACATTCAATATTATTAGCAGGTTCTTGACTTAGTGGTAAAACTAATGCTTTGGGATACATTTTTGAACCCATTAATATTGATAATTTCAGGAAGGTCTTAAGTCATACATCAAAAGATATGCATGGAAGAATGCCAGAACTGAAGACTTGTGGGCTGTCCTTTCAGAGGAGTCTGCAGAACCTGTGAATGAGTTAATGGATTCATGGACAAAGCAGAAGGGTTACCCTTTTATTTTTGCAAAGATAGATGGTGGAAAACTGAACCTTGAACAGGTTTGTGCTGAATTATATTTCTTTCTGACATGATGAGGGGTAGTTTGTGTCTCAGGTCATATGCATTTACCTTGCCAAATTCATTAGTAGCAACTTACTAGATATACAAGTGGTTGGTGCGTATTCTTTTTAAATAATATGGAGATTGAACATAACAAGCTTCACCTAAGTGTTGTCATGCAATTTCAAAAATGAGATTCATTGTCACTGCATTTTAGTGGATACTTAAGACATCAAAACTTGCATGCATTTGGTTGACGTTTTTAACCATTAGAATAATAAAAAAGGCACAAAAGAAGCCCTCAATTCTCTATTCCATTTATAATTAGTGGTATTCCAAGGTGCATAATTGCATACTTTCTGTGGAAATTTCCCCCACTGTCATCTACAGTGTACAGGTTAGTATATTCTGTTCAGTGTTTCATAAGAGGATGCCCCTGCAAAAAATTTTCTGCCTGCCTAGTCTCCAGGAGTAGGAGTGCATTCCAAGTTGCTTAGGAACATACCCCAGGAAGGAGAGAATTTTCCTAAAAGGTGTAGAATATGATTCTAGCAGCTTACTTTTCACGGTACAATGCCCTGAACAACTTTCACAGTTCCATGCTCCTTTCATTCCATTAACTGGAACATTGAGACACTGAAAAATAAAAACAACTATATGTTCACATGCATATTGGCCTTTATCATCTTGGTACCTTTATCCCATCTACAATGGGCTGACCACAAAAGTAGACGAAGGATTTGACGACTTTTTATGGTTGGTTGTTAACTTAACGTCATAGTTCCTGAATGTATATTTTTATGATGTCCCTTTGTGGAATATGTAGCCCTGTTTCTTGAAAATGCTTTATGTTCCCAAACTTGTTTGAGGAAGTACTCCCAAATTCCTCTATTCTTGCATTTCTGGTGTGAAATATAGGGTTTGTCTGCCAAAGAATTCTTACTCCATGTTTTTTATCTATATGTGCTAAAGAGTCAGAGGCTACTGCCTTTAAAGATATCTATCACATGCTTTTCTAGCTGGTTTTTTTGAAATGGCTTTATCCCTTAACAGGGAATTAAACTTCTAACTTTGTTTTGAGAAGCATTGTTGGACATAGATGTAATACTCGGGATTTACTCGTACTGATGTATTTTTGTTAACAAGGTAATTGGTTTGATGCATCCTTTGGGTTGATACAGATGTAATTAACTCAGGAAGCAGCATAGAAAACCAAAAATTAGTATGCTAAAATTGGAGCTTGAAGACATTGAATAAGATTTAGGTTGTATTCACACCATGACTAGGAGAACCAGGTCACATGTTGGATGCTAATCACATCACTCTTTTTTAAGTCATTTTTGAGAAAGTCTATGCATATTGGTTGTGGTAGGTTTTACATCATGGCTTTAATATTTAGAAGGGAGAACACCTCCAACGTGTTTTCTTTAACAACTCATTGAGGGAGAATACCCCCATAAATAACGAACAACTTTATTTCCGTTTATGAACAAAATGAAATTAGTTTGGTTGTTTGTTGCATTTTAGTTTGAACTTGGTCATTTAAGTGACTAAAACAAGTGACCCAGGTGGTAGTTTTTTTTTTTTCATTTGAATAAATTAAAAGAAGAATTTTATTTTCAGATTTGGAAATAAAGCAATGAGAAATATGTATATCCAACGTTTCAAGGACTAAACCTCATCATTAGGGATGAATGTCTTGCAGGTTGATTAGGGAAAGAGAGTAAAATACTTAAGAGAAACAAAAATGACTATAATCCCATATTGGAAGGTTATAACCCTCTAAATCTCATATCTTCTATATAATTTATAATAGATCCCTAGAGATACCTATCAATTTAGAATGTAGTAAATTCCTCTTGATTGTATTATTTTGAAGCTTACTAGCTTTTATACATGTATCTGAACTTTATGATTTCAGCGGTTATTGCTCGTGATACTTTGTTGATGGTTTCCTTTGTTTAATAATCTTTTCCCTTTTCAATGCAGTCTCAATACCTGTCAAGTGGGATGACTGGTTCTAGGAAATGGGTTGTCCCTATCACATTCTGTTATGGCAGTTATGATATTCAAAAAAGTTTACTTTTACGTGCAAAGTCTGAGAGTGTGTTTCTGTCAGGGTTGAAAACCACTGTCTCACAACTTGATTGGATAAAGTTAAATGTCAAACAAACTGCCTTTTATCGTGTGCAATACGATGATGAATTGAGTAAGAGACTAAGGGCAGCGATAGTAGCAAGAAGTTTGGATGCTTCTGATAGATTTGGTATGTGAATTTCACAATCAATCAATTCAGCTTAGTCTTTTTGAGCCAGGTTTTGACAGATGTAGCTGATTGAATTGAGTTACGTGTTCAGGCATATTAGATGATTCATATGCTTTGTGCTCTGCATGCAAACAACCTCTGTCAGCATTAGTCTCTCTGATGGATGTTTTTAGAAATGAATTGGATTATAGTGTGCTGTCTTGCTTAATTGATGTGAGTATTTCACTTGTCTGCAGTGAAGTATTATATTATTGATGTATGCATAATATTATATTTACAAATTTTATTGAATTTTTAGATTTCACACAAAGTTCAAGGTACTATTAATGATGCCATTTCTGGTTCAGCAGCTGATTTCAAGTTGTTTATCATTGGCCTTCTTCAATTTGTGGCTAAGTATGAGCGATCTGCCTTTTGTTATCCTTAGTTTCACATTGATAATTAAAGATGCTTAGATGTAGACTTTGCATTATTTTTTTTAATGGTTGCAGTGTTTTTTATGATATATTGTCAGTTATCTTGGTACTTTATTGTTGTCTAGTGCTTTGATGAATATTTGCATGATAGGAAATTGGGCTGGGATCGTTCTCCATCTGAAAGCCACTTAGATTCCATGTTAAGAGAGCAGATTTTGAGAGTTCTTGCGGAATTTGGACATAGCCAAACTAAGCAAGAGGCCTTGAAGAGATTTAAGGTTTTTGTCAATGATAGGAATACTCCTCTTCTGCCTGCTGACATCAGAAAGGTTGCCTTATCTATGATTTTCAGGAGCCTAATCATTTCAATTCTTTGGTCTCAATTTTGTTACTAAAAGTTGTGTGTTTCATTAGGCTGTGTATACCTCTGTCATGCAAGATGTGACACCTTCAGATAAATCTTTGTATCATACCCTGCTGAAAATTTACAGAGAAACGGACTTAAGCCAGGAAAAAGTTCGAATTTTAAGTAGGTGCAAGATTTTCATGATTTGTTATTTTGATACCACTGAACAGAATAGCTTACAGCTGTATTATTTTGAATTTAGGTTCAATAGCGTCATGCCCCCATCCTTCTATTACACGGGAAGCTTTAGATTTCAGTTTGACCTCTGAGGTATTTCCTCACGCAATGGCATTTGTGTACCTATATTTTGAGACTTCTAATTCAGAAAATTGTGTAATCTCTATCATGCAGGTGCGTAGCCAAGATGCGTTTATTGTAGTCTCTGGTGTTAACAGGGAATGTCGTGACGTGGCCTGGCAATGGTTGCAGGTAATTTGATTTTGTTATCTGCTTTGAAGTTGGTCCTTCTGGCAGTGGCACCACCATATGAACCTTATTTCTGGTAAATTAATACGGATGCGATATGGGAAGGTTGTCTTATGTTCGTACTAGTTTTCCAAAATTTTTTGTTAAACATTATAACAAAATTTTGTGAAATAAAAATAAGAATTGAACTGCAACTAGAATTGTCTTGAGATCTTAGATCTTAGAGATCTACAAGGTAGAAGTTAGATTCCACTGCTGAGATATAACATTGTTTTGCAAACTATCAATAACATATGGTGTCTAGCACTCTCCAACTTCTTTAAAATTTAAAAGATGTACCCTATTTTAAAAGTTCTTGGCAAATCTGTGATGAGTAAGAGTTTAGTCCTCTGAGTTGAGGTCAGGTAAAAATATATGATATAGTATCATGCAGCTACCTATCAAAATACTGCAAAATCGTTGAGAAAAGCCAAGCTACCCTTGTATCAAACAAGGATCCAAATTTGGCATCTTGAAATTTGGCATCTTGAAAAATAATATCCCCAATGCTGTGTTCTTTTAATTAAGGTTAAGATTTAGACCTAGGGTCCATCATTTGGAGTAACGACAATGTGCTTGTATCTCAAGTCAGAAGACATGAGTTTGAGCATGGGCATAGCATCTTGAATAGGTTATAGGCTTTCACTCATCCACCAACCATCTGGGGACCTTGCTTTGCACAATGAGTATTGAGGATCCGGGCAATGATCCATGAGTGTTGAGGCTCTAGGTAATGATCCATAATAGCCGACCCTATTTTGTTGGGATAAAGCTAGGATGATGATGACAAAAAGTTTCTGTTTTATTTAACATTTTTTTTTGGAATGTATTAATTTTGTTAGATGTTTGAGCAAATTTGATTTGCTGATGTGTGTTAATATTTATATTTGTTTTATATTTCATGTTACGGTTAACACAAGTATTGTATTGCTGTATGTAAGATGGTTATACAATTATATTCTTAAAGCAGTGAAAGGATGAAATAGATTGATCATTTTGGGCAACTCTATTTTGAAGATGTGAATGGTGTTAGGAGCTTTTTTGGAGGCCTACCATTTACATAAAACTTTCAAATTGGTTGGAAATTAGCACTGTAGTTTGTTAATCCTATTTGTTATTGTAGAAGCACTATGATGATGTAAGTGTTAATCCTATTGACTCTTTATGAAGAAACCATTCTAGATTGTGATGCAATTTCTTAGGAAATTCTCTTAATAAAGTCATGGATTTCCTTCAATCTTCTAATATATCCATATACTCTTTGGGATTTTAATTGTTTTTTACATTAATTTTTTCCAGGAAAATTGGGATTCTATATGGAAAAGCTTGGGTTCAGGATTTTTAGTACCACGCTTCATAAGTGCAGTAGCAGCTCTGGTGAGCTAGTCTTTGGTGCACATGTGCTGTGCTTACTAGTTGATACATGGCTTCATATTATTGTTACTGACCTTTTCTTTTCTTTGTTTAGTTTTCAAGTGAGGAGAAAGCAAATGAGTTTCGGGCATTCTTCTCAAGTCGAATGCAACCATCTATTGCGCGCACTGTAAGCCAAAGCATTGAGCAAATTTGTATCAAGGGTAAATGGGTGAAGAATGTTGAGCAAGACAAAGGTTTACAGGGATTAATAAAAGATTTGGCTAGTCACAATTAGGGTTGCTAGATGGCAAGAATCTGTTGTTGTCAAAGTTTGAAAGGGGTTCTTATTAGCATTTATGATGTGTTGCTAAAAATGTTGGAGTGAAATTACATGCTTTGGTGGATGTTGATAATATCTATAATATTTCTAAACATTCTAGTGGTCATGCTATCACAGTGGTCATGTATTTCTTGTATTTTGTGAGAGTTGTATTTCTTGTATTTTGTGAGAGTTGTATTCGTATGAATGGTTTGTTGATTTAGTAGGAAATGATAATTAAATTTGGAAAAAGGTGTATCTCCAATTTTGCATTGCTGTTTTTAACCACAAAGTCTCTATGTGCCATTGAAGGCATCGAATAACACATTGTTATGAGTAAACAACCAGGGTTGTATTTTTGGCAAACATTTCATGTATGGCTTTGAAATTAAATTTGTTTGAACTTGATACTCAAACTTTGGTACAAAATGCAATGGTTTAGTTTGAAATGACATAATACTTCATGGATTTTATTGATTATCCCATTAATTTGCGCTTTTTGAAAAGTTCTAAGCAAGCCATTCTTGTGGTGAGGTTGTACCTGCACCTGTATGACAATTGAAAACCATTGATTTTTATTTCATTTGTAAGTGTACTAGTAGTTGATGTTCTATTTAGGATTGTTGTCTTCTCATGTAGCTTTAGCAAAGTTTAAGTCATATGGTTTAACACTTAGTGAGATATATGATATGTTGATGTTGTTCAGCTTGAATGACACTAAGTCTTAACATAGGAAAAAAGGTTGTAAATTCTAAAGTCTAAGTGTGATAGGAATGCAAAGTTATTCTAGCATATGGCCGTAAGTGTCTATTCTTAGTTTATTGTACATGTCTTGGGCTTATGTGATTTTTACTAGGATTACTAAGTGATTTCACGATTGAGTGAATCAAGTGAAGTCACTACTAGGTTACCAAGCAATTACACTTTTTGCTGGAAATCAATTTTTCTTGTATCATCTTACTAAGGGACATTGGAATGTAAAATGATTTAGACAATGTAAGTGATTTAAAAAAAGTAAACACGATAAGAAAAATTAAGCTAAGTGAGATGTTACAATGATGAGAAATAATTTTGATCTTTATATCCATGCATGAATTGTGTTCAAGAACAATCTACTCTAAAGATTTCATTCAACTATTAATTGCCACATTGCAAGCATTCACTTTAACTCTAAGCTACAAAAACAAATTGCAAGAATTTGATTAACAATGTTGCAAACTACCTTCTCTCTTCTTCAAATGCTTTGGCTATTTTTCTCAATTCTTGGTAATCGATCATTCTCCTAGTCAGGTTTGCTATTACATCTTTTTGGTCATGGTAGCCAAATTTAACCACTTGGAGTTTAGAGTTTGCAATGTGAAGCTTTTGTTGTGCATCCTTTCTGTTTGCAAACTCTTTCTCATACAATGCATACACTATGATCACCTACTGCTCTAGTTCTATTCTGAGCCTACTTGCTATTAACATGGCTAGGTTAATGTATTGAAGATTTACTAACCCCATGCACATCTTTGTTCTTGATTTCAGCTTGGTGCACATGGGCAAGATTGTTCAAGATTGGTTGCCAGTCAGGTGTTTGTGTTGTAATAGAATTAATCCCAGCTTTACCCATTTGGATTTCTTTTTCATTGATATGCTTGTACATGCCCACTTGATCTCTGAAGTGCTTCTTCAACCATTCATACTTTTTGACCTCATTTTTCCACATGGTGTTTTCAATGGCTAACTTTTGACATGCGACATGGACTTCTTCCATGGATAGGAATCTATTTTCTTTGGTCAATATTTTGATATTGAGGTTGACCTAAGCATATTGCTATTTTAGTTGCCCTCCAATGGATCCTCATTACGAGGTTTAAATTGTACTCATTCCAATTACCATACTCAATGAGCCTAGTATTATTATTTATTGTCACTACTTCCTCGTGTCAAGATTGGATAATTTGCATGTCTACTACCTTCCATGCTTTCTTCTAGCACATTTTTCTATTTATCAATATTTGTTAACCTTATATTCTCAGCAACAAATTTCTTGTTTTTTTCTTCTAATGCAGTTAGGGCTTTAGCATGGGCATAGGTTTGGGCATATGCTACTTAGACATTCCACACTACCTTCTCTTTCTTCATCTTCATTTAGGCACATTTGGCCATCAATTGGTTCATTTGATTAGTTTTGAATTGTTCTAGTTGGTTTGGTGCAATAAATCATGCAAGGTTCTCCCATTTTACTCTTAATGTAGCTAATTTTACTTGTAACCTTTACACTTCATTTTCTACATGTTGTACTATGGTCTCAACCATGAGTAACTTGCCCTTGGTTGAAATTAACTCCCATTACACTACAGTGGTATCACTTGGTGATGAGCGGTGGCATATCCCAACACTCTACCATCCAAGTCACAAGTGTTCATGCACGACTAGATTGTAATCTTTGGATGGACAATGTACTTATGCTAGGAGTTGATGTTAAGTTTACAATTGTTGTCTTCTCACTTTGAGTTAGTGAAATTTGAACATATGGTTTAACCCACAATGAGGTATATGATAGATGATGTTGTAAGGCTCACATTAGTCCTAGTGATGAACATGATTTAAATTGAAATTTAAATCCAAGTCTTAGTAACACCAAAATGAAAGTCAATTTTATCTTAGAGACCTCTCTACTTCCCCAACGTATGGTTTTAACTATTTGTTGCAAATGGCTCATTGAGGATTTGTAATCTTGCTGTGCTAGAGAAGCACTTGGCCCTAGTCTATCAACTGTTGGTGTTGATCCACTAGGTTATGCTTTCTCCATTTCTATGGTTGGAATGTTTCCTACCAATGTAGACTCAGCTGCTCCTTTAGTGCTTACTAGTTTTTCCACTTGATCATTCTTTGATGGCACTGGTTTTGAAATTTTGGCATATAAAGTATTTTGGGCCTTTCGTAAAACATCATTGGTGTAACCCAAAATCCTTGCTTGTTAACGCAATTTTTTGATAAGGCAAGGGAATGGTAGAATGAGTTTCCCCACCTTTGTCTCCTCAAAACTTCTTTGAATTTCCAAGAATAATAAATGAGCCATGTTAGATTGGAATTTTTCCATAAGAATGGTGCTTCTTCTGATGGTGTAGGTGGAAACTCTATTTAATCTTTTTGTTAAGAAGAGATGATAGGTCCCAATTTTTAAGTAGATTTTTTTAGCTATGGACAATCCACTATATTTTTTCTTACTTGTTCTATAGGCTTTTTGTATCCATAACCTCCTTGCCTTTGTGTCAAACCTTGTAGAGATTTGTGCAATGTTGGCTCTAATGTTGGGAAGATTCAATATCTTTGCTATTGCTTCAATGGAATATAACACTATAATTCCTTCTATCTTTATCGTAGCATTATCTTGCTTGTTTTTCCAAAATTGTTACACTTCTCCCAAGTACCATCATTGTTATATAAGATTGTAGGCCACAGAGGAAAGGCTTGGAGTTGCTCATGAACATCAACAAGGGAAAACTTCATAAATGGTCCAAAGTTGAGTTTTACTATGACAGTGGACATAATAGACTTCTCTTGGATGGCTTGGAGACATTTATTTTATAGAATGAGGCGTTATCCTTGCTCTTGAGTTGGTGTCACATTACTACATAGATTATCTTGTTGTAGGTGTTAGTTGCTAGATATTGTAGGATTGAGCCTTTGGCTCTGTGGGTGGAGTTTGTTCTCCAAATTGTCCTCTTCCTCTAGGTTTCTTTCCCATTTGTTGTGATCATCTTTCTATTGTGGGTCTTTTAGGAGACATTTGCAATCATAAAGAATTCTCTTAAGGTTACTTTAAGGACTTTATAGAAATCTTCAACTGTTCATAACCCTTTCTTGAGTTCTTGGGTTTGATCATAATCAATCCTTACTATTGCTTTTTTAGTTTTCATTGAGACTGTAGAGTTAGAAAATTTGTGAAAACCCTTAGTTGTAGTATTTCCCAATGTTTTACAAACAATTTCATGCTTCATGACTTATCACAATTGCTAATTTCCTTTCTTGTTAAAATGTGTTTGAATAGTTATTTAGGAAGAATTATTAAATTTATTAGTTCTTGTTAGTTGAAAATATGATTACTCATTATTCTTATCCTTTCTTTATTCTTCCAAGCATTAGAAAGATTTGATGCAAATTGCACAACTATGCACAGTACTTTCCCCCATGACTAAGTTGGTCACTCTATGAGTAAAAAGAAATGAAAATGGCTTAATTTGTAGTTACAATGAGGAAGATATGGCTCTTGGAAGTCTAGAGGTAAAAAAAATGGCATGAACTCCCTAGGTGTTGAATGATAAAATGAAGAAAATTTCTAACTCATGTATATATATAGTTTTTATGAGTGTGACCTTGTAAATGCGACATCGCAAGGGCTCATACATTGTATCCACAATGTCATGGTGAAAAATTTCAATATTTTGTGTGATTTATAATGGAAAAATGAGATGAATTGAGTACTTTGGAAGATATAGAGAAGGTCTCAATGGTTTTTGATCATAGGTGATGCTTAGATTGCAAGAATTTATCATTGAAATTGTGTGAAAGAAGTAGTTTGGGTAAGGTAAATTGATTAAGTTAGTAGGAGATAATTGGTTAAAATTGCCAAATATATGATTAAAGATGAGTATATAGGAAAGATAACAATAATTTTATAAGTGCTATGGAGGCATAAGATGATGTGGAGTTGGTCATCAGGTATGAAGTACAAAAGTTATACAAGTATATCCTCCCCAAAGCAGGCTTCAACCCTTAGTGTCCTTGTATAATCACATCTATAAGTGTCCGTAGACGCTCAAGGAGTTAAAATTAAAACATACCTATCTTCCAAAAGCATACATGTTAGTATCACTGCAATGAGAAGATAACACTCTATTATACAAAATCATTAATATAATAGTATATAACAGTAAGATAGAATGGAAGTAGTAGGGATTGCAGAAAATATAATGTGAGGTGTCTTATCATAGGCATAATGAATTCTATGTGTGATACATGATTAAAATGATCATTAGCCTTTTTGTTCAAGATCCAAACCAAGTCCATACCACTTACTAGTGACATCGCATTGTATCATCCCAAAGCTAACAATTACAAGACTCACAATTGCAAGAAATATTAGCACTTGGCAATGAAGTTTAAGGAAGCAGTTTATTAAAACACAATTTATTTTAAAGGAGACTTGGCCATTAGACAAAGGAGTACCCCTCGACCAATGCAAGTCCAAGAAACCTTGAAATTTCTAAGAAGTTGCCTATGTTCAAGCATGGGTAACATGCCTTTCCAATGGAACCCCCAAAATTTTTTATTTTGTGTATTTATTTTATTATTACTATATCAACCTTACTAGAAGACTACATTTAGGGATGGGTAACGTGTCTTTCTAGTGACATAATAAGGTTGCACTTATTTTTATAGCATACTTTCATTTTTCCTTAGAACTCAAGGAAATAATACGACTTAACAATAGGATAAGACTTATAGTTTTGGCCAAGAGGCCAACTCGTCTCATAGTATAGGGGGGGAGAGGGGAGTGGATTTGTTGCCCTCCATGTTCTCATAGGATAGTGGGGGAGGGGAAGTGGATTTGTTGCCCTCCATGTAATGCACCACGTGTAGGGGAGCCAAAGAGTCACTGCAGGGGAGGCAAATTTGAAAAGTCAAAAAGCTAAAGGGTTACTACAAGGGAGCTAAATCTCTATTCGATTGATGCCCCTCGATCCTTGGGCTTCCCATTCGTCTCTTCGTATTTCCTCATGCGCATGCACCATGTGTAGGGGAGCCAAAGAGTCACTGCAAGGGAGTTGAATCTCTATTCAATTGATGCCCTCGATGCTTGGGCTCCCCATTCATCTTTTCATATTCTCTCATGTGCATGCACCATGTGTAGGAAAGCCAAAGAGTCATTGCAGGGGAGTTGAATCTTTATTTGAGTGCAGGGGAGCCAAAGAGTCACTGTAGGGGAGCTGAATTTGAAAAGTCAAAAAGGCAAAGAGTCATTGCAAGGGAGCTAAATATCTATTCGATTGATGCCCCTTGATCCTTGGGGTCCCCATTCATCTCTTCGTATTTCCTCATGCGCATGCACCACATGCAGGGGAGCCAAAGAGTCACTGTAGGGGAGTCAAATCTGAAAAATTAAAAAGCCAAAGAGTCACTGCAAGGGAGCTAAATCTTTATTTGATTGATGCCCCCTGACCCTTGGGCTCCCCATTTGTCTCTTCGTATTTTCTCACATGCATGCACCACGTGCAGGGGAGCCAAAGAGTCACTACAGGGGAGTTGAATCTCTATTCAATTGATGCCCTTGACCCCTAGGCTTCCCATTCATCTTTTCATAATCTCTCATGTGCAGGGAAGCCAAAGAGTCATTTCAGGAGAGCTGAATCTTTATTCAATTAATGCCTCCGACCCCTAGGCTTCCCATTTGTTTCTTTGTATTCCCTCACATGTAAGCCCCGACGTTGATAACCAATGAATATTTATTATTATAAATGATGGGTAATATTGAATAGTTATTATTATTATAAACGGTGATAGTTACAATTACAGTAATAATGAATATTTTTTATTATAAACATTGGGCAATAATGAATATTTATTATTAATAAAAGTGATGACGGTTACGATCATGGTGACGACTAGGGTAATGATGGTTTTGGTGTGGTATAGTATTTATAGATATTGAACTTGGGCATTGTCTTACAAGATTAAGAGGTGAAATATTGGAATTTGTGCATTTTTAGAAACATGGATCTTGCTGGTATTCATCCCAATAGAGAAGGCGAAGACCACTCTCTTCAAGATCAGCAACAACAATTATCTACTGCAACAAATAATACAATTCATAGAGTTCATGACAGTGGGCATGGCTAAAGAAGAGGATGACTACAGATTATAGAAACTAAAAATCCAGAATTGATGACTGTAGGAAAAAATGACGATTTCTAAAACGAGAAGCAAAATGATGTGAACGAGAACGAGAACTAATTCTACGAAATTTAGGAGTATGTAATTTATGCATTTTTTAATATTTCAAAACAAATATTTATCATAGGAAAATATTCTCATTTTATTTACATACTTACATTACATATATATTTTTAGGTTACGTCAACTTCAAATCCCCTCTCATCACTTGGAAATTCATCCAATGTAATGATCCATCTTATTGATACCAATAATGTAAATAATCAAGAAGAAATGTAGGTTGATGTTTGCCCATACTCAAGTTGGTAAATAGTTTAATTCAATTTTTAGTTTAAATTTTGAAACATTTTTTGTAGGATATTAGAAATGCATCTGTGCCTGTTAATCAAGCAACATCTGTTCCAGAAATCACACACGAAGAAGAACAACAATTGCAAGAAGATTAAGAACAACTACATTATAGTGAGAGTGAGCATTGAAAGAGGCAACATCGACAAGAAGAAAATTCATTTCATCAAATAAATGAAGCTACAGATGTTGTCAATGCACCAACAATGGAAATGCCTTCTTCAGAACCTATTCAGTCTTTCCCAAGATTGCAAAAGGCAAGTACAGAAATTGCTCAAGCAATACATAATTTTAATACTGCAGTTAGAAGTTTTGCAAATCCCCGTTCCTATAATGTATGCAATGAAATATTTCTTAGCATATTATTGGATTCAACCAGAAGTAGAGGACCCACATGCAATAGGTGCATTAAAGAAAAGAAACATAATATTCTTAATAATTTTGGTTGTGAAATCAAACAATTTTTTGTTGAAAAAATAACATGGATCCTGGTATTCAATCACCTATCCTAAGCTGTTTGACTGAGGTTGAAGAAATGTTAATTGCAAAAATCAATCCCATTTTACAAGTTACACATGTAGTTGGTGGATAGTTCAAGTATAAAGGTCACATAATTAGCTTTGCTCAGGATGTCACACAAATTACTAAAAGACTTCCTCTTAGAATTAAAGACATCCCTTTTTTGATATTGAGAAGAGTAGATCAAATGGGCACTGAGTATAATTTCATTGTCAACAAGAGATGGGTTTATGAAGTTTTGATTTTTAATAAGGCAAATGATCCATACTATCAAGATGTCGAGATCGATATGCATGCATTAGATGATGTTGCTGATACCAGTGATGTTAACATCTTCCATAACATTCCTTATATTCCATTGTCAGAAAAGGATGGAGAAATGAGATTGTAGTTTCAAGGTCCTTTGCTTCAAAAAGATAAAGAAAACATTATCTTTCATACATCATCAGTTGCACAACATCTTGGAATTGTAAGAAAGGAAATTGATTAGATAAGAGCATGGATGCATAATCCATCATTGCAGAATTCAGATGTTGCTCAGTGGCCTTCCATGTCTGATTCTCCTATTAATGAGTTTAACATGATGGGGTTGTTTATGATGGCATTTCCAAGTCTTTTTCTTCAAGGAAAATGCGATTTTCTTGGGCGTAGAGCTAAAGATGTAAAATTGCATGAATATGCAAAACATCTTATTTGCTACAAAGATGGTGGATTTGGACGTCACAAGTGATTCAAGTAAATATTAATTCTCTATTTATTTGTTATTATCATTATTCATGATGTTTTTTATGACATTTAAGCAACGATGTGTCATTTATTTGTAGGTATTATATCTATAATATCATTAGAAGGAGATAGGAAATGGAATCTACCGTTGTATTTTTTTAAAAAAATATTGTTGATGCACCCATAACTATTAAAGAACTACGAGAACAATTGAATAATGCTCCATCACATGTCATTGTTGATAATTTAATGTGATATGGTACATCCATTCATGGTACACCGTCTTATTGGAGAAATTGTAAAGTAGAGCTAACTGACATGGTGAATAAATTGGGAACACCTACTATATTTTTTACTTTGAGTGCGACAGATCTCTATTAGCCTAAGTTGCATAATCTGATAGAAGGAGATCCACCTAAGAACTCATTTGAACTCAAACGTTGGAGGCAAAGTAATATCATAGAAAATCCACATATAGTTGTAGAGTTTGTGCATCGTCATCACATTGCCTTTCTTAAAATAGTTTTGATGAATGAGTTCCATGTTGTTGACTATTGGACACGATATGAGTGGCAACATCACAGATCTCCACATGTGCATGGTTTCCTGTAAAGTGCTCCAAAGGTAGATGAGCTCGACCATAATGATCCTCATGTCATGTGTAGGGCAAAAGAATTTTTTGATTCAATTACAAATGTATGGAATCCAAGATTTATAGCAAATGGACATCCAAATCATGGAAGTTCTCATTTATCTTTTCTATTCTTTACACAGTTTTTTTGCTAATATTTCTTAGAATATAAAGATATTTATTTCTCCATTGTTACTTCTTTCAATTTGTCTTCTCACTTAGGCTTTATGTGTAAATATGTTACGTCATCCATGTGAGTTGACTGCTGAACAACTACAATGTATGGATCTGGAAACTAATTATGCTGATTTGCTTAATGCTGTTCAAAGACATACTATATGTAAACCTGGTGCATGCTTACGAAAATGTAATGGCAAAGAAGTTTGCAGGTGCCACTTTCTAATCAAAATGTTGTATCATTACTATTTCCTCACCATTGCATTCATTTCCATTAGCAAGTAAAATTTAATTTATCATGGGAGAAAATATATAGATATTCAAATTTTGTATTTTTTAATTCTAGGTACAATGTTCCTTGGTTGTTATCTTTAGAATCAACTCTTCAGAGAGATCCAGAAAATAATAATGAGATTACTTATGTTCTTCGAAGAAATGATTCAAGTGTTAATGTTCATAATAGAATGATGCTTCAGACATGGAGGGCAAATATAGATTTTCAGCCAGTAATGTCATGATATGTTGTCATAAAATATATTGCAAAATATGCAGCTAAAACAGAGAAGAAAGAAAAATCTTTTCATGACATGTTATTGCAAATTTTTTGAGTCAAGGGATCCTCATGAAGATGCTCTATCAATCTATAAAAGGCTCATGATGGATGCTGCTACAGATAGAGACATTGGTGCTATGGAGGTCTGTCACATGTTGCATGAGCTTCCTTTGGTAAACTGTAGTTGTGTTTTCCGCACACTCAATGTTTCTTAACAAGTGTATAAAAAAGTTCAAATTAATTCAAATGAAACTAATGAAGTTGAAAACTACATAGCTCTTATTAATATGTATAAAAAAACATCCTCTTTCAATGGAGGGTGTCTCATTGTTGCAGGCTTTTAAAGAGTATAATTGCAACATAAACAATAAGTCCAATCCAAATTGGAATCCGCATCACCCAGAGCTAGATGCTATTGTTAGATATTATTCCAAGTTTCTCATCCCTCCAAAGCAAGTAGAACACAAATGGATTAAATACTGTTGGGCTATGTTGTTGTTACATTATCTATTTAGAGATGTGAAGCAAGATCTTGGTTCTAATGATGAGGATATTGAAATGAAATGGTTGTCGTTCAACATCTGTATGTAGCATTGGAGATTAATACTGAAAAAGATTTCCAAGGAGCTTTGGACGAAGAAAGACAATTTGTAGATGTAACTACCCAGGTGCAAGATCATGAGGAATATGATTTTGAAATCCTCAACCATCATCTCTTATCAACAGGTCATTTTCAGAGAATAGAAGTGGAGATGCTTGGGCTATGAGATGTTGATAGAATGCATAACTGGATGTTACAATATTCGGGGGAGGATGTTGCAAAATTCTCTACAAGTTTTATTGCTAGCAATAAATCATCTTGGTCAATGATTGTTATTGATCGTGACTACAATGCCTACAATTTTGATAAGCTAGGTGTAAAACAAAAGAAGTGCTACAATAAAATTGTAGGCCACATGATGTTTTCACAGTCAATAGATGAAGTTGTTTCCCCTTTAAGAATGATTATCCAAGGAACAACTAGTATGGGAAAGTCATTTCTCATAGGCATGCTTCATAATGCTTTCATGAAATACTGCAATGAAAAACATAATGCTTTACTTGTAATGGCACCCATAAGAGCCGCAACATTTAACATTAATGCAACAACCATTCATTCCAATTTGAACATTTGAATAGGTGCCTACAAAGAACTCTCTTCATCTGCAAAGATAAGTATGCAACATCGACTATCACAGGTAAGATATATAGTAATTGATGAAAAGAGTTTTGTGGGAGGAAGATTATTACAAAGCATTGATAGACAACTAAGAGAAATTTTTCTAGAACATCACAATGAAGTTTCTAGAGGAAGATCAGTTATATTGATAGGTGATTTGGGTCAGCTTCTTCCTGTGCTTGATGTTGTGCCTTATGCATCCAAAAATTTGGATATTATAGGGGTTTGGGAATCATTTGATAAATTTGTTATTTTAGATGAAATTTTTTGTCAGTCTGGAAATGATCCTCAACAACAAAGATTCAGGGAAGTATTGATGCATATTAGAGAAGGAAAAAGCCATGATGAAGATTATAATTTATTGGCTACTCGAATGAATCTTACATGTACTTCGAGTGGATTAGATGGTTTTGAAGAATCAATGCACTTATATGATAGAAAGGATAAAGTTCATTCACATAATAAGAAGATGTTGAAAACAATGTAAAGACTTGTTACATTGTGTGTAGTAGATAGAGATCCCCATGGATTCAAAATATTAGATGATGATAGTCATGATATAGAGTGATCTCTACTTATATGTGAAGGTGCAAGGGTAATGCTCATCGTTAACCTTTGGCCAGAAGCAAGATTGGTAAATGGTGCACTTGGAAAAATTCATAGTATTATGTATCCTCAAGGTAAACAACCACTTGCATTACCATCGTATGTTATTATTGATTTTGACTCCTAAATTGGATGTGCATTTGATAATTGTAATCCTCATTATGTGCCAATTATACCTGTGGTCCAAGTAGCATCTCTTCAGATACTGTTACGGTTGGCATGGGTCATGACTATTTATAAATATCAAGGAATGACACTAGATAAGGCTACTATTGACATTGGTTCAAGAGAAGTAACGGGTCTAACATTTGTTGCATTATCTAGAGTTAAGACCATTGATTCTTTGAAGATTCATCCTCCTTTCTCTGTGCAAAGATACAGAAAGATTTCAGATGCTAAACGTCTCCAAAGTAGAATTCAATAGGAAGTTTGTTTTACGTAATTGGAGGATTAGGCATATTGAGTTCACAGTTATCGTTGTATTTTGCCTTTTGCTCAATGCTATTATACAACTCTTTAATGTTTGTTGCAATAATTGTGCAATGTATTCCTTCATCAACATATACGAAATATATAAACTTTTATTTTAACCAATTTATGTTTACTAGTATATATTATTTGGAATACAAATAGTGATGATAACTTAAAAAATAAAAAAAATAATTAAATTTTACTCATAGCTCACGAAACCGCTCCACTAGCTTAGATATATATAGATATATATATATCTATAAATTGGCCGAGATGATTTTTTTTTAAAAAAATGATGTTAACGAAGCCCGACTACTAGATGAGGTAACAAGATAACTAAAAATGGAATCACTCACCCCTCCTCTATTTCTCTACCACTTACCCAATTTAGTTTTACCCTCTCAATCAAGTTTGCTCTTTCTTTGGAATGCAAATAGTGATGATAACTTAAATGCAATTTTATGTTTACCAATTTATGTTGTTTGGATCAGTATCAGTATATCATTCTTCAGCTGAGATACAAACAACATAAATGGAATGTGGCACCCAAATGAGATAAGTCTAATGATGCCCATTTCTTTTTAGTGGTTCTAGAAAAGCATCCTTGACCATTCTGAGAGTATGCCAGTATACTTCATGGATGTTTGGTTACCCATAACATCCTTGTTATTCTCAATGTTTCTTGCATGTTAAGATAGAGCAAAGCCTATCATTTTTCATTTCTATTTTCTACTGCTTCATTTTTTAATATACAAAGGTATTGGAAAGATTAGACTTATATACTAAGGCAAAACTGTTCACATTTGTATAACAATTCCATGATGTTTGTTTTTGCAAATGATATAGAGTAGTTCTTGTCACAGTTGAATGTTTAAAATAAAAGTTATGCATGGTAGAATGTACCATACATTAATGTTTATGAAATGAAAGGCGTTGAATATTCTTAATAGAAGTTGAAGCAGGTCATCAGTTGGATGTATAATCCACTCCATTATTATGTTGTTCCTGGATTTATTGCACTACTGGATATCTAAATATTTGAGTCCAAGAGTTGAATATACATGGTTTCTTAAGTGAGCCATGTAGCCCACTGAAAGGAAAAAGATTATCATTTCTGGTTTCAACTTTCCATTTATAGTTAATAGTGCCTTGGCTGATGCTACTTTAGCAAAAAGTAATAAGATAATGAAACAAGCTTAGCAACACTCAGCACAGGAATAAAATTTCTTGTAAAATTCTATATTTCTATCTGGCACAGACATTTCGTTAATGAAAGTTTATTGTTAAAATGCATGCAGGACTTATTTTGAATTTTCCAAGTATAATTAAAGATGTGTTAGATATGTATCTAATCCTAACTATCAATCAAAATGATGGGATCACTCTTCTAAAGAAATGTTTAAAAGTAAAATAACTTTTTCAATGTAGTGATGAGACACTTTCTCTCATTTTCTATTTGGCATTAAGCTTGATGAGTTTGGGCAATATGTAAATCTAACATTAGACATTAAAGTTCAAAGTTTTCCTTAATGTAAATTTTTCTTTGAATATTTTAATGTTTCCTAATGAGGTAGTCAAAATAGCAAAAACTAAAGCTTGTATAAAAACATGCTACACTTTTTGTGTTGTTTCAAAGACAAAAGTAAATGTTGCCAAAGTGTGGATGTTTTTTTGTGTTGTTTCAAAGATGAAAGTAAGTGTTACCAAAGTGTAGGTGTTAGACCCCACAAAATAAATATATTAAAAATAAAAATTTAGAGTACAAAAGTAGAGAAGTAGATCAGAAACTCCAAAACAACAAAAAGGAAAAGCCCAACAGTTTGGGGATGCTTTTTCAAGATTTCATCCTTACAATCAATTTTGAAAAGCTCCCCTATGGGGTAGGAAAAGGATCACACCTTGCACTAGTTTAGAAGTGTTCAAATGGATTTTTACTTCCTACGAAATTGTTCCTATTTATAAGAAAGAAAAATTGAAGAGAGAAACATTTAGGAATTCAACTAAAGCATCAACCATGGAATGATATCACCTTGAACTAACAATGGAAAAAAATTAGCTAGAGAATGTATGTAAAAAATGACATTACATCAAAAATTTCAAATAACTTAAAGAATAAGAAGAAAAAAGTAATGCTAAGTATGAAGCATAAATTCTTGAAGTTGAGGAGTGTTACCAAATAAAAGTTCATCTAGTCTTGGTTGAAAACTATGTAAATACTTGGTACACCATGTCCAAGAGCTATGAGGAAGGAGACAAGTAAAAAAAACAATGATATGTAGTTTTTTATCTTAGTTTAAATTTTTTTTAGAAAATGTCACCTCCTAACTTTAGCATTACATTCTTAGATAAGTACTCATGATAGAATTGTGATTCTCAAAAGAGCTCAAATTTTATACATGCTTTGTACATTATTCATAATAAGCTTGCACAATAGCAAATTTGGATGTGGAACATTCAAAAGAAAATATACTATTAGTTTGTTCAAATAATTTTCTAATATGGTTGTAAAGCTTGAGGATTACAACTTCCAAGAATGTATTAGAAATGATTTGAAGAAACTAGAAATAAACAAAGAGCTAGCTTTTCATAGAGGCAAATGGAAAAAAAGAGCTTATGTAGCTAACCCCATTTTGTTAGGACAAGGCTAGGCTAATGATAATGATGATGATGATCAAATTTTACCAAAAGATGTTTGTTATCACTTAAAAAAAAGCATAGCTTCATGATAGAGAAAAAGTGCTTTTCAAAATGAACTATTCAAGACCAATATCTAAAATTGAGACCTAAGAAATTAGAAGAATAATTAGAGAAAAGGTCTTTAAGAGCTTGTGCAAACACACAACTAGAAAAGAAAATAATTCTACTTGAATTAGGTTTAAGAAGGGCCTTCAGTGTAAAGGCCTATTTACATATCTTCTAGAATAGCAATGTGAATGAAAGTACCAATTATTAATGATAGTGTGGGGGTCAAACTAGTTCTTGATTGAGATAGGATAATGGCTTAATTTTCCAAAAGATTAATGCACATGTCAATTCTTTCTAAAGGTGATGAGATTAGGACATGTGAATTATTTGTTAATATGTGTGCTTTGCATTCTATACATATCACAAGTTTGGTAAAAATGGGCCACTGCCAAGATATTAAAACATTATCCATGTTTCTTGAAATTGTATTGGTCTAATAGAGTTGTAATGTTTCTTGGACTTAATTAAAAAGAGTTTTGAATTGTCTTGTTAAAAAATAAAATGTCAACAATGGATGGTTAAAAATACTTTTAATTTAATTCAAATATGACATTAAAGATGGGTATTGATGAGTGGCGAGGTACCCCTACACTCAACCATACGAATACGAGCGTTACACACGTGATCCAGTTGAACTCCAGAGATGGACTAGTTGTGGCATCTATATAGTTAGCCTTAAGTCATAGTTAGCTGTCTTCCCACCTAGACTAGTATTAGCTTTGTCATGTATGGTTTAGTCCAGAGTGAGGTGTATGATGTGGTTTCTAATCTAATGCTACTTCTGAAGGCAATGGAAAATAATATTCACTAAGCTAAGAGAGAAAGGGTGAGAGAGAATATAAGCTAGCCTAAGTGCAATGAAAATCCATTCCTTTAATCATTTGTACACATCCTGAGCTTCGTGCATGACTGTCACTGGGATTACCAAGCGCATGGCTTAAGTACGCTACTGGGTTACCAAGTAGTCATACTTAAATGCTAGTGATTAAGTCGTACTCATTCCGCGTCACTAGGAGATAAGGGTGAAGAAAGATTAACTATCTAGGAAAGCATTTAAACATTTTAAAATAATTAATTCCTATTTAGCTTAGTCCACATGCTGCAAGGTTTATCAGAAGGTTTGTCTTTATTTCCGTGCACAAATGTATGCTCAGGTACAATTTGCTCGAATAAAGATCCATTTACTTTGAGACTCCTACTGCGGGCACATGGAAATTATTCTAACTTTGGAATGGTAAAATTGCTATAGTTTGGCTAAGGGTCTAAATCTAGATGGATAAACAAGGGAAGTATACCTCTTATTTATAGAACTTGTGGTGGGACGCGATATCGCATACACGATATCGCAGCGTTGGACGCGATATCGCGACCCATTAGGTATCGTAACCTAAAATAATTTGATTATAAGTACACTCTAAGACATTTTGTCACCTTAATACCTCAAAAGAATTATATAGGAATATAATGATGTCTAAAGAGTGAATTGAACCAGTAATCTCTTTCATACAAATAATTGTCAACTAATCGATGAAGCATTTGCTCTACCTAGAACTAAGTAAAATATTTTCTTTAATTTTTAAACCTAAAATTATTAAACTTTCATTACTTTGTTGATAAGGTTTTTAAGATTTATCATGAACATATCAAAACCTTGCCAAAAAAGGAGTTATTAACAATAAGGTGTTAGCCTAGTGCTACAGGTCCTAGCCTGGTGATGAGTGGCTAGGTACCCCTACGCCCAACCATACGAATCACAAGGCGTTCACACATGATTCGATTAAATTTCGTGGACTTTATAGTTTCTAGTGCACTAATCTTCTAGAGAGTGAATTGTGCCCTAAGGTCATTTGTTGTCTTTCCAAATACACTTGTGACATACAAAGATATAGTTAAGTGTAATTGAGGCATATGATTTTTATCATTTTATATCTCATGTTCTTTGGTGCTTGGAGAGAGAGAGAGATAAAGGAATTTAATGACTAACTAAATTAACTAACAAATTGGTCTCTAACTAGTCCTAACATAAGCATTTGGTCCCACTTTCCATACATGTCTTGAACCCACGTATCCATAGCTAGGTTACTAAGTGCTATGCTACTAGGTGCACCAAGCAATAGCACTACTAGGATTACCAATGAATACGTGTTACGCTTGAAGCGATTGTACTTATGTATTTACTTTATCTAGCTTATCTTGCTTAATTAGCTCAATTATTGGAAAACATTAAATAAATAATGGAAATCATTGAATGCATGAATAAATATCTAAACTATCTAGAATGCTGCAAGGTTTATCAAGAAGCTCGTCTTTATTGCCATACACACTATCGTGCTCAGGTACAACAATGATTGAATAAAGATCCATACACTCAATGACTCCTATTGTGGGCAATTGGAAAAATATTCTAACTTTCAAATGAAAAAATTGCAAGAGCTTTGCTACACTATGACTGATTGATGCCATAAATGTGGCTCATGAGCGCATACTTATAGGCAAAAATAGACCCTACATTGAGGGGGCCTAGTCAATGCAGCCACTCATGACTCACCATACCCACACAACTGAATGAAAACTTGTCCTTGAGTTCTTTAGAAAATTGGGAAGGTATGGGATTATTAATTGATGCTAGACTTAACAAATTAACTTGAAAAAATTGAGTACCTGAGTGTACAGTCCAACACATTACAAAAATTATGGTGTTTATGACACAAAATTGAACACCATGACATGACTCTTCAAAATTGGACGACATTTCCTTTGATGACATGAAGTCAATGAAGAAGGTTAAATAGTCCCAGGCGATGGTGGCTCTTGAGGTTTTGAGGGACCTTCACCAACTTCAAACACATGTAGCGGCTGAGGTGCTTGTGGTTATTCTGTTGCTACTATGACTTTTGGTGAGAAGTGAAAGGTATCCAACAATGCTTTCATTTTGTCCTCCTTACTCTTGAAATTCTGCATTAACCATGTAGCTTCACCAATGTGGGCAAGAATGGACACATCCCAAGGATAGGGAATTACTAGAAATAACTCCTTAGCATTGATGAACTAGGTAGCGAATTGCTTGTGTTCAATATCGAATGTCCTACTTGTGTTTTTCAACTCTTGGAAATCATTCATTCTCTTGGCTAGGTTCTTGGCAATTGATCATTAATTGGTGAATTGTGCCCTAAGAACCTCGAGTTCAACATTTTTTGTTTCAAGCTTTTGCTTGATGTCCTTATGGTTATTGAACTTGGTCTTGTATAGTAAGTACGAGCTGACCAATTGCTTTTCAAGTTCTAACTGTGGCCGTCAAGCAGTCAGTATCACCAAGTTTGCATAGTAGGGATTAGTTAGTTCCATATACTTTGTCATTTCTTCAATTTGGAACTCCTTTAGGTAGATCTCTATTCTATTATAAGCATCTATTCCATAAATGATGGGTGCTCACACCTCTTTTCCTTGCTAGGGTTGCTAGAGGGTCTTACTTACTTTTGCCTTAGCCATTTGAATGTCCTTTTCATTTACTTCCTTATGTAGGCCAACTTGGTCTCTATAGTGAATCTTGACTCGTTTAAATTTGAGAGCCTCATTTTTCCAAGTGACAATCTCAATGGTATATTTTTAGTGTAAGGCTCAGACTTCCTCCATAGACAGATTTTGATTCCTCATAGCAATTTCCTTAACTCTATGTTTACCCTAGCAAGCTGCTCCTACTATTGATGAATGAATTCTTTCATTTGTTATTTTTTTGCATCAACATTATGTAGGTGATGATTCTCGATGATCAACGATTCATTTTCTTAACACATTTGGACCAAGTCCTTCTGAATTGAGTAGATTTTTACTTCAGCTATGGATTGGTTGAAGATGGCTGTTACTATTTCCTCCTCAACCTATTTTAATCATTCTTGAAGTTTTTGAAAAGATTCATCTTTGGTTACTATAGGATTAAGAAGCATGTGATCATGAAAATGGGCATGTAATTTAGCAACTTCTATGGCCAAGCATTGGTTTTGTGCTTAATCTATTTCAAGTTATCCTTCCAAGATGATGGATTTTCCCTTTGCTTCTAGCAGCTTTGACTAGATTGCAGTAATGTTGTTTAGAAAATCGAAGATATTCGAAATTAGTTGCCAGTCCCCACTAGTCAATCCAGCAACTCTTCATGCTGGGCTACAGTTAATATTTTACTAACCATGCCTGTGGGTGTCTGCACATCTTGAAGCGTAGATACATGTGGTATAGACACTATAGGTGTGTTAAGTGCTTCTTTGATTTGGTCAGCAACAACTTCAGTAGTAGTCTCTTACCCTTGGTGCTACATCACCAATATAGTTGCCTCCTCATCCTCTTTCAAGCACACTGAAAAGGAGGTGGCATTCCTAGAGATTTCTACAAATAAATGGTATTGAGATAGAGACACCATCTCTTCTTGGGCACTAGGATTCAATCTTGTAGGCAACTACATTTATTGGATAGAGAATATTGATCCACCTTTTTCCATCTAGCTAATCATCTGAGCCACCTCATTAAGGTGACTCATCATGGGTCAATATACAAATGGGTCCACACCACTCATTTTTACATGCTCCTCCTACCCACACAAGAGCTACTCTCAGATATTGTGCAAGTGTTCAATGCCTACATAGGCCTCTGATGTTGTTTCTTGAGTAGGTGGTGGAGGTGGTAGCTGCTGCTCCCCTTTTTTAGACATGGAAGGTGTCTTTTCCTTCATCATTTTAGATCATGAGGCAATAGAAGTATGCCTAATCATTTAATTTGCATAGTAGATGATCCCTACCCTTTTGCAAAGTTTTTGGATGAGGCATGGGAAAGGTAGGATTTTCCTTCCACATTTGTTTTCTTTAAAGCGCTTCTCGATCTCTAAATAGATTAATTGTGGAAGGTTCATCAGAAATCTCTCGCTTAGAGCAATGCATGCTTAGGAGGAAAAGGTAGTTACCTTATTAGGCCTCATCGTCAGATTGAGGTGATAGGTTGCTATCTTAAAGTATATGTGTTTTGCTGGTGTGAGTGCATTGAATTCCTTACAATCGATCCTGTAACACCGTTGGTTCCACTCCTTTTTGGCCTCAAGATTAGCTTATGTCGACAACTTTGCCAATTATGTCCCTGTGTTAGGCAGCCCAAGAACTTGTGCAATAACATTGGTTGAGTAGGACACATGAATGTCCTAGATCTTCATTGTGGAGACTACCCTTCTGTTGTTCTAGAAAAGGTATGTCTCTCCCATGTACCACTCCCCACTAGAGGTGATGACTGGCCACATGGAAGAGGTTTGCAATTGTGTTCTCACTTCTACTAGAGCATTTTCTAGAAATGTCCTGAAGTTCAATTCCTGGAGAATTGGTTAATATTTGTCATTGAACAATTCAAACATTGTACTCCATTGTTTAATAGATTCTAGTTCTAAGGACTAGTACCAGTTTTCTACCTCTTTAATGAGTGTCCTTGGAAATAACTTAATTTTTTGGCACTCATTCTCTATATATTGCAAGGCACATGCATCTTGAAAAGCTTGGAGATGGTTTTGCAGATCTGAGTTATCCTCCTTTGAACCTAGGGATATTGTTCATATCTATCCTTTTGTTTTGACTATCCTTTACATGTCTTGTTGGAATTCATACTGCCTTTGCGATGTTTAGCATACTTCGGATAGTAAGCAAAGGCTCATTGAGCCTAGATTATGGTGCCTATGATGCCCTCTACTATCCCTTTGTTCATGGTTATAGATCTCTCTTGAATGGTTGTGCCCTTGGTCTTGCCTTGCCTAAGGGTCCCTTTGATCATTTCGGTCTTATTGATCACCTCCATCATGATCACACCTCCTATGGTTGTGATCAGAGCTAGAAGAAGAAGAGGATGATGAAAAAGGTGAAGAGGAAGGTGGATTAGCACCATCATGGTGCCTACTACCACCTCTTCGGTGATCATGACTAAGATCATGATCTTGTTTCTTATCTGCATCCCTGTCTTGACTTGCCTCTTTGGATCTTCCTTGTCATTGGATCCATTTTTGCTAGAACCAGGATTGTGAATCGTGGACTACAAGTTTTGGTTTTTACCTCCTTCACTTAAGTTAAAGAGAGGAATTTCACTAAATGGAAAACACCCAGAGAAGGGCTCTCCACCATCTTTTTGGTATAGCAGGAATGGAAAATCATTAAATCCTTTTTCCTTTGCAAATTCATGATGTTGTTCTAGCTGTCAATCCCTTAGATGTTGTGCCTCAGTGGGATGATAATCCCTAGAACCACTATCCTACACCACATACTTAGCATGAAGTCCTTGGAGACCCCATCGTATAAGCATTTGTTGGAGCATTGCAAGAAAAAATCGATCAAATAGCAACACAATGTTGCCCTTCATGTCACATCATCATAGTTCATCCTAGTGTAGGATGAAGGTAAAATTTGGTACATACTCATTAAGGATGAGCATATAACACTTGGTATTGTTGAGGTACTAGTTGATGTACTCTGATAGACTTGGGCAAAGAATCGTTCTTGTGAGAAGAAGACATTTTATGTTAGAGAATAAAAACATAGTATGCTTCTAATATTGTTGTAGTAATCTTAAGATGTATATGACTATGACTATAAGGTTCATTCCAAAGATTTGAATATCCTAGATAGTGCATGTAACAACTAAAAGGTCCTTGGCAACGATACCAATGCTAAGTGGTGAGTACCCCTACATCCAACCATATAAATCACAAGTGTTCATGCACAATTTAATCAAACTCCATAGACCTTAAGTTCTTAAGTGCACTGGTTTCAAGAAAGTGAAATATAATTGAAATGATCATTGTCTTCTCAGTTCCACTTATGAGATACAAGTATATGTTTAAGTGCAACTGAGGTATGTGATTTTTATCATTTTATATTTTATAAGTTTAATCTCCTAGAACCAGAATTAGAGGTAGAGCAATTTAAGATCTAATTTGTCTACCACCTAGCTAGCCTAACACAAGTACATGTTTCCACTCTCTAGGCACATTCTAAATGCATGTAGCATTGCTGGGTTACCAAACATTAAGCATTTCTAGGTTACCAAGTGCTACATGTATGCTTGAAGTGGTCGTGCTTGTGTTTATTAACAACTAGAAATTAATTGCTTAATGAAAATACATTAAAGTACAGTGCATGAATATCAAATGCATTAAAGGAAACATTAATCTATTCTCAGTGCTACAAGGATTATCAAAAGGATTCATTTTTATTCCCATCACATTGTTGTGCTTAGGTGCATTGGTGCTCAAATAAATATTTGTACACACTCAAACTCCTACTACGGGCACTTAGAAAATATTCTAACTCTAGAGAAAATAAGCTACAAGAGCTTCACTATGCTATGACAAAAAACTATGAAAAAACTATATCAAAATCATGAGCCCAAGCACTATATTTATAGGTTGGCATATACCCTGTGATATTGGATATTTGACATTGCATCTTGGGATTTGATATCAAGTATCTAATATCGAGGCTCCAATACTAGAGCTAGTTAAAACATGATTCATCAATGGTACAAGGGATAAGATGTGTGAGAGATTTTAGACCATAGAGAAGAGCCACACTAGGAGTATTGATGCCCAAATAGCTTACCAATTCCACAAAACCTCGCATAATCTCTAATGTTGAAAGATGGTCAAAATGGTTGTAGGTTCCATGCTAAGAATGCTCCAAAAGCCTTGTGTTTGTAATTAGTTCTCTATTCAGATGCCCAAAATGGTGGAACCCTTTTATGACACTCAAGCTTGGTGTATATACATTGTATGGTCATAATTTTGGTTGCAAATTTCTATCCTAATTGCTAATAGATTGATGTCATGTGCAGGTGTCCAAATCCAGCATGGTTTCTGTTTATCGTAAATTTTGATATTCCTAATGTACCAAAACCATTCCAATTACTAAAAATAGTAAATAGGACTTTCACCCATGCTAGCTTCTTCCACTCATGTTGGCCTCCTAGGAGCAACACTGGGATTTTAGGAGCAATGTTGGGGTTGCTAGAGCAATGCTAGGATGTTGGAGCAACATTGGGCTACAAGAGCAATGTGGGGCTATAGGAGAAATGTTGGGCTGTAGGAGCAATGTTGAGCATGTTGGAGCAATGCTAGGCTGCAAGAACAATGCTAAGCATGTTGGAGTTAAATCCCCCAATTGTGAGCATAGGTGCCTCTAGTGTAGCAAAGGTCATACCCTCAACAAAAACCACGAGAATGCCAATTTTAGTAGTTTAAAAGGCATTTTAAACGCCCCTCCCCAAGCTAAAAAATAAACATAATATGACTTTTTTCACTTGGGATTGAGGCTGTAACCACTTGTGAGGCATTTTTTCAATTCCCAAAGTTAGGGTATGTGAAATTGCATCTCATGGATTACAATCTCCAAATTTTACAATGAAATTTTAGCCTTGGGTTTCATGGGGTGAAAGTTTTAGTGCCAAAAGGGTTACAACATGCATTTTCTTGATGGTGTTTTATTAGCTCCTCTTTGTTGGTGTCTTGAGAATTGACTTGAGAGACATTTACAAAGAATAAAAAATACCACTGCAGATCCATCACCAACATTCCTTCTCCAAACTTAATTTAGTAGTGTCAAACCATGCTTAAGAGTGGTTATGACAATGGGATAAAGTTAGGTTAAGGGCTATAGTTGGCTATAAGGAAATAGTCACAAGGTTTATAATGAGTTCCAAATGTTGATGTCATGACTACGATATGACATTGACATGTTGAGCAATCAATAAGTCTTCACGCTTTATGTTTTGAAGTGTTGGTCACTTGGTAATGCATTTGAGGAACCAATGCCTCACTCTAAGGTTTCTTTGACCATTAGGCTCCTCCCTTTGCATGTTTGAAGCCATTGATTTAGGTTTCACTGGCCATTTGACTTCTTGGTAATTTGCTTCCCCTTTTTTTTGTATGGTGAAACCTTCATTGAGTTTCATCACCAAGGCCAGTTTTGATTTGATTTTCCCATTGAATGAGATGTGTTACATCCAGTGCACTTGATGGTGGAGCATGATGAAGGGATTTCATATGGAAATAATGCATGAGTGTCAAACATTGGTCATCACAACCATTTAGGGTGAGGATGACAATTAGGTCACAGGGTTGGGCTCGAGGAATGATAATGACAATGATGTAAAATGGGAGCTCTTAGAATGGTAGGATAACCTAACGAAATCTTATACATCAAGGTCATGTAGTGGTTTGCTACCATAATGAGATGTACCTCTGCAATGACTTTAGGCTTCATCTTTCAAGCACAACTACAAGAGAATAAGAAAACTAGAGAAAGAAGTCATGTCGTTAAAATACAATGCATAAGGCTACATGAAAGAATGAGCAAACTAGGCTACCATAGATCACTCATGTTACAAAGTTTTACAATTCATCTACTATGTGAAAAGATGAAATGAGGTCATGTAGGCTCACTTGTCATTGGTTGCAAAGGCTGCTAATGTCAACTGTTGGTTCTCATGGGCTACATGTAGTAAGGCCTTAGGTAGGAATGATTAACTAGATTGGCCAAGTCATTTCCATCCATGTCCACTATTTTGAAGGCTTCACTTCCATAGGCCTTAATGACCAAGAAAGGCCATTTCTAGTTGGCTGAGAATTTGTCTACATGATCATGGATAGCTTTGAGGACCAAGTCTTCTTCCTTGATCTTGTGCTTGTTCAGGTCATGGTGATGTTGCCATTTCTACCTCTCCTAGTACTACTCAATGTGAGCAAGCTTTCACACCCGTTGCTCTTCCACCGAGTCTAGATCCATGGTGCTCATCTCCTTATCCTATTCATCATTGATGAAGTCTCATAGGGCTACTTGGAGTGATAGCACCTACAATTCTAGAGGCAAAAAAACTTTGGAACCATAAACCATGATATATGGGATTACATTAGATGTGATTCTGTAGGCCCAAAGTGCATGGACAAGCCACTCATGCCACTTACGTTTGCTATTATTCAGCATCTTCTTAAGAAAATTTATGATGGCCTTATAACTTGCTTTAGATAGACCATTGGCTTGAGGGTAATATGATGATGAGAAGGAATGTGTAATGCCTAGGTCATGACAAAATTTTTTTGTTTCTTGGCTATAAATTATGGTCCATTATATGTGACTATGATCATAGGTATACCAAAACAGGCTACTATGTTATCTAGTATGAATCTACAAACTTGTTGAGATGTTGTCTTCCTTAGAGAAATAGCTTCAACCCACTTCATGAAGTATTTAGTTGCAATGATGATAAAGCTATGCTCTACATAAGACTTAGGTGTTATAGGTCTAATGATATCCAATTGCCACCCTTTAAAATGACCAAGTTATCTAAGTGGTATGTAACTTAGTCAGCGATACATGTATAAGGTTACTATGGCATTGGCAAGTATCATAGGTTTTGACCTTCTATAGGCAATCACATTCCATACAGGGCCAATAATAGCCTAGCCATCTAATATTTGTGGCCATGACTCTAGGTCCTATAGGTCCCCCACATATTCCCTCATGAAGTTGCTTTAGGACTGTGTGGGCTTCATCTTTACCCAAGCACACTAACAATACGACATCATAGGATCATTGACATAATGTGTTATCATCTACTATGACATACTATTCTGACCTTTTTCATGCAACATTATTTTGAGCGATAGTTAGGCCTTGTGAAGGTTCACCATGCATAAGATAAAACTTGATATTGTCATACCATTCCTTTGTAGGAGTAGTATGAACTATGGCTATGGAGCTTTCTTGAATGTCTTGCATGATGGGAATAACACCATTCATAGTTAAGAAGGGCAATGTGCTAAACACATTTGGTATCACACTAAGGGTTAGCATTGTAATGACATTGACAATGGGTTATCATTTTAGGGGACATGTTGGATATTGATGTTTGTAAATTATTGCATTAGTTTCTTTCTTAGGTCATAATAGAGTTGTAAATGTTTGACCTTACATGCATAAACTTCTGCTACTTGGTTAACCACAAGTTGTGAATTACCTTTGATCATCAGGTGCTTGATTTTCTTGCTCATGAGCTACCATCATTTCCCTAATCAATCTTTCATAGTTCATGACGTTGTTGGTACATGGGAATTCAAAACGATATGAAAAGGATGATAAGAAAAGGGTTGGATTTCGCCAGATGGGAATGTTATAATGGTAGTAGCACTATCCCCATGGCCAATTGAAGCTCTGTCAAAGTTCATGATGACCTCATAGCCCTTGAGCACTTTGCTAATGATGTTGTCATATTCATTGGGAAATTTAGGATCAATGGTTGCATGGTCATTAATAGGGAAAGTAGTGAGTTGTGTAGCTATAGCTTGACCTTTTGTTGAGTCTTTGGAGATGTAATGAAGGTCAAATTCTATTATTATGGTTTTTCGATGGGCTATCCAGCTACTCTCATAAATATTGATCATTATGACTCTAAGTACGTTGTCTTTGCAAATGAGATTGACCTGGCTTCTAAAGAGGTAGTGTCTTCACTTCTTCAATGAGAAGACTAAGGCTATATAATACTTCTCTATTCTGGTGTATTAGGTCTCATAGGCAATCAATGCATGACTAAGATAATATATTGGCAACTTTGCTCCATCATCTCATTTTTGACAGAGTAGAGAGGTAATGGATGCGTTAGAGATAGCAAGGTAGATATTATACTTTTTCGGTGGATAGACCATTGGTAGTCATGCTAACTCTTGCTTAAGGTTTTCAAAGGCTTCCTAACATTAAGCCATTTACTCATAGTGGGCCCCTTTCTTGAGCAAGTGTTGCATGGGTTGTAGCTTATTCATGAGCCTAGTGATGAACCTACAGATAAATTGTAATTTTTCATGTAGTCCTTGAAGCTCCATAAGGTTAGTTGGTACTACTGAGTTGAATATGGCTTTAACCTTGTCAGGATTGACATGTACCCCTCCTTCATATATACAAAGCCAAACATCTTACTAAATTTGACACCAAAGATACAATTTTTGGAATTAAGCCTAAGTTCATATTTGAGACATCATTTAAGCACAAGGTTGAGGTCATATGCATGATTGTTGGTCACCTTGGACTTAAGGGTTATATCATCTCTGTAATCATTGAGAAAACGTAGCATATAGTCACTAAAGATATACATCATAGCTCTTTAGTATGTTGCTCCTACATTCTTTAGGCCAAAGGACATCATAGTGTAATAAAATGTATCCCAAGGAGTCATGAAGGTTATACTAAGTTGATGCTCTAAGTTAATCCTAATCTGGTTGTATCTTGAGCCCTAAGGATAATAACTTAGTTGATGCCTAGCCATAATATTAATAAATTGATCAATACTAGGTAAAGGAAAATCATCTTTAATAGTTTCCTTACTTAGGTCTTGGAAATTGATGCAAATGCATATACTCCCATTTTTCTTAGGGACTACTACTATGTTGGAAGCCCATTCTGCATAATCAATAGCTCTAATGAAATCATCTTGGTATAGTTTTGTGATTTCATCACAAAAACCAAATTAGATCTAATCTTATGAAATTTTTTCTTAAATGGTTTAATGCTAGGATCAAGTATGATGTTATGTTGCACTAGGCATGGGTCCAAACCTAGCATATCCTCATATGACCAAACAGAGATCTTAATATTGTCTTGTATGACCTTGGTGATGTCTTGAGCCTATTGGGATTCCAATGAGAAACTTGGTTTCAATGTTTTCTCCTTACCACTATGTGTCATGACAAGAACCTCAACTAGAGAGTCTTCTGTAATATTGCTAGCTTCAAGGTCAAGGATTATGACTAGGTTTTTAGGCCATTCTAGAGTTTTCTCTACATATGCTATCTAGGGAACAAGACTCTCGAGCTAAAGATCTAGGTAATCAGGATCAATACATCATTCAACATTACTGTGGGGCTCACTTAGGATCAAAGGTACACTAATCTATTCCTAGGTAACCGTATTCCAATCTTGCATGTCAACCATAAACACATTAAGTGGCACCTCGGTAGAAAATGATAAAAATTGATAAATTAATGCAAAATGCTCTGATAATAGTGCATAAATGGAATAAACATGTTGAAATGAGTGCTATGCAAGGCCTAAACGAAGGTAATGGGGGCTATAAGATGTGAGTTAGAAGTGGTACAAGGTCAAATATGATTACACTTTGCCAATTTTAGGCCTTAGCAGGCAATAAGATGGTCACATGATGTTAAATGGTGATCAATCAAGACTAATTAGAGGCTAAACAAGGTCTACTAAGGCCACAATGGAGATAATAAGGTAGATACAGTGAAACTAAAGTGTAGTAGAAGTAAAATGAGGTTAATTAATGGACCATAGAAGTTATTTGTGTAAAGCAAGGTTAAAACAAGTTAAAACGCCATGAAACAAGGTCAAATCAATCGAGGTGAAAATTGTGTGATAAAACAAGAAAAATATTAGTTAAAAAGGGTTAGATTTTGTCAATTTTAGGCCTTAGTAGGCCATGGTAAGAGGCTACAATGCTGAAAGGTAAGTTTGGGTATTGGTAGAGGTTGTTTTGAAGATATTTTAGTTCAAAACTAAGGTTTTTCTGGGCATCCATGTTGGATCCACAATGGCTAGTATGGGTGGGATGACCCCTAACATGGATAGGGTGGTTATGTGATTTCTTAGGCTTATTTTGATCAATTTTTGACTCTTTGGAAGTCATGCATGAAGCCTGTAACTACCACCCATGTTGGAGCAATGCTAGATCTAGGGGGTTTTGAGGTCTTACCCCCCAAATCCATGTTAGCCAAGGTGGATGGGGGTGGCCTCAACATGGATAGGCTAGCCTTGGTGATTATAGGATCAAAATAGGGTCAAATTATAGTTAAATCTAGGGTTTTGTAGTTGTATGCTCCCATAGTCACAAAACCCACACTGGGGCCACATAGGTAAGCATGGCTCTAGTGCTCCTCAGAATGGATATACTTGATTTTTGGTTCCTAGTGGGTTTTAGAGGTAATGAAATCATGTTTTCAACTCTCTAGGATTTCTAGTACTCATGTTGGAGGTTTAGGCTTACAACTACCCATGTTTCATGGTTTTTTCAACTTTGGCATGGTTATACTTCCCCTAGCCACACTAGGCAACATTTCCCTAGCATGGGTGAGGGGGTATGGTGGGTTTTTATGGTTGAAGTGAGGTTAAACTACAGAAAGTTTAAGGTTTTGATGTCCTAGGATCCACTAGGCTAAGTTTTAAGATTTTTAATGTGTCAATGTACTACCAAAGTTGGTAAAAAATCTTACCCATGCTAAAGCCACTCTGGCTAGCATGGCTTTAGCCTCCTTTAACATGGCTACATTGGAATATTGATTTCTAGTGATTTCTAGCATCAAATCAACTAAGTATTTTATTTCCCAAGGTTTTTGGTGTTGATAGCTAGTATTTGGCATCAAAAGCGACAACTTTGAAGGCTTTTTAATATTTTTTCTAATCATCCCCCCCTAAGCCACACTGGCTAGCATGGCCCTAGCATGGATGGAGGGGGGATAACATATTTTTAACACTTTTAACTTATTTTTTGGCATGTGATGGTTCTTGGAGTCTCTAATAGGGTCATAGGGTCAAGGTAGTATGATTTGGAACCAATCTAATGCATTTATGAGCCTCCTATGATTTTTCTTTATGTCATCCATGATGAACCCATGCTAGTCAGCATGGGTGAAGCCTTCCTCAATATGGATGAATGCTTTTTAGTTAAATTTGAATGATTTTTTTTATTTGTGATGGCTAGAGACTTTGGGAAGGTTTTAGGGTCATAGGGATGAGTTTTTAGGTCATTTTAATGCATTAATTGGTTTTATAGGTCCTCCCCAAGGTACCCACGTTAGACCTATGGTGGCTAGCGTGGGTGAGGGCTTCCTCAGCATGGGCATGGGGGTTGGCACTAAATTTAACCTATTTTTATTCAATTTTTAAATACTAGGGACCCTAAGGAGGTGTTAAGGTCATGATGTGTCAAATTGGAAGTTAATTTTAGTGCCTCATGGTCACACCTCACCCATCCACACTAAGGCCATGTTGGTTAGTGTGGTAGTGTGGCTAGGGTTCCCCCTAGCGTGGCTCCACTAAAATTCATGATTCTTAACATTTTTGGTTAGGTTTGATCAGTTTCAAAGCTACCATAGGCTTCTTCTAGAGGCTTTAGGTTTAATTAGATAATTTTTGAGTCCAATTATGGCTTGGTTAGTGCTTGTGGATGTCATCCCCCCTAAAGCAACACTAGCTAGCATAGGTAGGCCCTAGTTTAGCATTGTTACCAAAAATAAAAGGTATTATGAAGGGTTCTAGCCTCTCTCATGACTTGGTGTTTGTTGGTGTTGACATCCAGCTACCAAATTTGGCATGAGGTATTTCGATTTTCTTGTGTGAGACATGGGATGCTTGAACCCACACTTGATCCACACTAACTAGCGTGGGTGAGGGGGGTTTCAAGTTAAAGGATGTTTTTTTTGGGCTTCAAGGGGATTAAACCCTAGCGTATATGGGTTTTTAGGCTTAAAGATGCAATTGCTTGGGAGGTGCTTAGTGGGGCCCACCCAAATTCAAATTTTTTTCTTGGTTTTGAGACTTGCACCATCCTAGGGTATTAAAACTTTCCCCCTTTGAACTATCAGTTCACCATGGGTATAATGAGTGCATTAGGTGTACCGACCGAAATCGTCGGTGCAAGGCTGGAACGTTACGAGCACCGAAAGATCTACGGACAAGCACAGTCGACCCTGCCTCCGCTTGAGGGCAAGCTGGAACGGACGAAGGCAAAGTGCCTTGAATGGTCCGCACGCGGATCAAACAAGGACTTCCCCAACATTTGCCGCTACAACACGTTGGGTTATACGTAAACAATGCACGTTAAATGTAAACCGTAAACAAGCACGATAATGTAAATGAGCCTATAAACGTAAACTGAAAAACAAAGAAAACTGCAATAAATCTGGGCAAAATGTAAACTGTTTTGTATTAAGAATTGATTACAAAGTGCACCGGTCCAAATGCAGTTGTGGCTTTGACATAAGGCAGACGAAAGGCCCCGGCTCTGGTTTGCAGCGTAATTGCTCTTGGGTCTACTCTGGTAAATTTTTCCCCCCTGAAAATGCAGAAAACTGGGCTTTTTATAGGGGAAGGGTTTCCGGGAAAATTGGGTTGGGAGACACGTGGCGTATAGACCGGGCGTGCACATTTAGAAACATGGTATACGCTGGGCGTATACG
>MNCI01009747.1:59751-100816 GCA_015680685.1 Gnetum montanum
ATAGCATTATCTTCAATTGGAAAAACTATAAGTTGTGTGGCTATAGCTTAACCTTTAGTTGAGGCTTGGGAGATGTAATGTAGGTTAAACTCAACTATTATGACCCTCCACCAGGCTATTTGACTACTTTTGTAGATGTTGATCATTATGGCTCTTAATACATTATTCTTACATATGACATTGACTTAGCTCCTAAAGAGGTAGTATCTCCACTTCTTCAAGGAGAAGACCAAGACTAGACAATACTTCTCAACCTTTGTGTATTGGGTCTCATAGGCTATCAATGCATGACTTAGGTAGTACATAGGTAGCTCCACTCCATTATCTTATTTTTGACAGAGTAGAGAGGCTATGGATGTGTCAGAGATTGCAAGGTAGATATAAAAGGGTTTATTCTTTTGTGGTTGATACACCATGGGTTGTTAAGCAAACTCTTGCTTAATGTTATCAAAGAAATATTCACATTGGGTAGGCCACTCATAGTGAACTCCTTTCTTAAGCAAGTGTTGCATGGGTTGTAGCTTATCCATAAGCCTTGAGATGAGCCTATGAATAAATTGCAATCTACTTTGTAGTCCTTAAAGCTCTTTAAGGTTAGTAGGTGCTGCCAAATTGGTTATGGCCTTAACCTTATTAGGATCAACACGTGTCCTTACTTTGGACACTACGAAGCCAAGCATCTTACTGATTTTAACACCAAAGACAAACTTCTTAGGATTGAATCTAAGTTTGTATGTGTTACATCATTTAAGTACAAATTCAAGGTCATGTGTGTGATCATTGGCCACTTTGGATATGGCTACTATGTCATCCATGTAATCATTGAGTGACCCTAGCATGTGGTCACTAAATATGCAAGTCATAATTCATTAATAGGTTGCACCTACATTCTTTAGACCAAATGGCATCATGATATAACAAAATATTCCCCAAGGCGTCATGAAGGTCATGTACAACTGATGCTCTGGGTTGAGCCTAACATGGTTGTATCCCAAGAACCCATTCATGAAGGACAATAAGGCATGTCTAACCATAGTATTAATTAGTTGGTCAATACTAGGTAAAGAGAAATCATCTTTAATAGTTTCCTTATTTAGATCTCGCAACTTGATGCAAATATGGATACTCCCATTTTCCATAGGGACCACCACTATGTTGGATACCTAATCAATGTAATCAACAACTTAGATGAAACTAGCTTGGTAAATTTTCATGAACTACAAAGGCTAGATCTAGTCTGATTTTGCAAAAATTTTACTTAACTAGTATAATACTAGGGTCAAGTATAATGTTGTACTGAACTAAGCACGAATCGATACCTAGCATATCTTCATATAACTAGGAAAAGGCCTTAATGTTATTTTGAAGGACCTTGATGATGTCTTGAGCCTACTATGGTTCAAGTAAGAAACTTAATTTTTATGTTTTCTCCTCACCATTGTGTATTGTGACTAGAACCTCAACTAGAGTCTTCACTAATGTTACCAGTCTTGACATCAAAGATTTTAACTATGTATAGGCCATTCAAGAGGCTTTTCTATGGAGGCTATGCGGTTGAATAGGCTCTCAAGCTCAAGATCTAGGTAGCTAAGATTAATGGACTAGTCAATATTACCACAAGATCCACTCAAACTTAGAGGTAATCTAAATTGCACCCTAGAATCCATACTCCAATGCTGCACATAAACCATAATCACATTAAGTGGCACCTATGTGATGAAATTGTTAAATAATGTAAAATATTGCAAAGATAGGGCAAAATAATGTTAAGGTTGGTTAAAACATAGTAAAAAAAGGCCAAACAAGGTAAGGTAGGGTAGTATATGATCAAATATGATCATATTTTACCAGTTTTAGGCCTTAGTGGGCCATGGTAGGGGCCTATTTTGATTAGGTAAGATAATGATACGGCTTGTGGTAATCTTTAACCCTAAGAATTAGAAAGCCTAAACTAAGTTACACTTGCCAAACCTTCATACGCTGTGCTCATTTGCTGGCCAATGTAGGAATATTAGTGCAACAATTTCACAACCCCAAATCCCTAGAGCCTCCATGAGAGAAATGTGATTTGAGGTGCCTTGGCTGGTTCAATAGATCAACCAAGGACTTACGAGATGTGAAATGTGGGAATATAAACAAATCCAAATAATGTAAAAATAAATAAATTTATTTTTGAACAAAAAACCCAAAACTTAAAACTTTATTGAGAAAGAATAGAGAATAAGTTAGAGAAATGTGTACAAATGGTGCCTAGATGAGTAAAAAGGGGGTTCACTTATGCAAGATTTGAACACGCATTGAAGTCAATGTGATCTACTTCATGATCTAAGTGCTAAGCCATCTTGATGCTATCGAACCTTCCTTCACTACTGCAACCTTGGATCTACCAATTGGGTCACTGCTGGAGGTGAGAAAAGTGGAAAATTTTGGTGCCAAATTTCTCCATGCTAGGGTTTGAAAATCCTAGACATGTAGTGTGACATCCAAAATCCACAAATCCCAAGGCTACAATGCTTCCACACTGGGGTTCAAGAGAATGCAAGTATGGGAACTTGCAAGAGCTCTTGAGTGCCTGAGAATGCCCCAAGTGTGGAATTATGAAAAATGTTGTATGTATGCCAAAAATTTCTTGATAATGTTGAACTTTCTTGGAATTGCTAAACCATGTAATTGTTGATTCTTGTCAAAAAATGCTAAACCTATAAATGGTGTTGGAGGTTGGCTTTTATAGGATCTTTGGGCCATGAATGGGGTTGCAAATTAGCTATGAGTTGGCTACAAATTGGCTATGAAATAGCTACAAATTGGTTGCAAATTTGATATAATTTTGCTGCAAATTGGCTACCAAATTCAGGTAACATGGGTACCCGAATTTGATGGGTTACTATACATAGTCAGTGCTTCCCTCCATGGCCATTTCATTTTCTAAAAATAGTAATTGAGGCACCCCTTCCACACTAGAGATGAATCTTCCACACTGAACTCTCCACCATGCTTGTTGAAGTGGGTAGTCAATGTTGAAGTGCATAAATTGATGAATTTTTCTTTTCGTGGATTCCACACTGGGAGATTAAATTTTCTAGGCTAGCAGAAAACATTCCAAGCTAGGGGGAAAGTTTTCAAGCTAGGAGAAAAATTTTCAATTTGAGGAGGAAAAAGTTTCTAGGCTGGAAGAAAGTTTCCGAATTGTGCATTTGGCCTTTGCATTGAAGGGGGGAAAGTTTCCAAACCCCCCATCCTTCCACATTCAAGGTAGGTGAGATCTACCCCATTGTAGGTGTTTCCAACATATAAAAATGTATACCCCTCATAAGATCCATCAAATTTCACTTTTTGGCATTCCAAAAGGCATTTTTGACCTCTGCTTCTCCCCCATGTCCCCAAGCCCAAATATAGATACTAGGTGACTTTTTTCACTTAGGGAATGAGGCTTTGACCACTTATGAGGCATTTTTCAGCCCTAAAAATATAAATTATATGAAATTTTCCATTGTGGATTATAATTTTCACATTTACAATGAAATTTTACCTCAGGTCTCATGGCATGAAACCTACATGATGAAGATTGGTTATAACCAGTAAACTTTTGTGGTGTTTCAATATGCCAATATATGAGACTAAAATATGTGGTTTCTAAATGATTTAGACATAGTTTTGAAGATCCTTGAGTTCTCATGATAGTTTCTATGGTTTTGTGGGAGGGTTTAGACATCTCGAATGATCATTTAAAGCTTATTTTAGGGCAGGAAAAAGGTAATTTATGGTTTTTACGCTGGCTCTTATAGAAAATATGCTTGCCAACATATTTCTCCTAGTGCTAGTGTGTTTCTAGTGAAACTTGGTTCTAATGGCTATTTTTGATAGATTTTTGAGCATCAAGGCCTTTGAATATCAATGCAGTGGTCTAAGAGAGAGAATAAGTTAATTTTGGTGTTCATTTGACTTGATAAGATCATTGTTGTTGAAACCAAAAAAATTGATCACTAAAAAATTGAAAGATCTAGTGCAGTAGCCTCAACCCCAAATCCCCAAGGCCTCCAAAAAAATGGGATTCAACATGCCTTGGATAGTCCAATAGATCACCCAAGGACTTACAGAATGCAAAACAAATAATGAAAATAACAAGAATACATATATGGAAATAAAAAGCAAAATATATTACACACAAACTAAAATAAAGAATAAGTTCAAGAATGTGTACAAGTGTTGGTCTTGAGAAAGTAGAAGGGGGTTCACTTGGGCAAGAATTCATAGCTTGTTGAAGCTAATCTAATCTGCTTCACAATCCAAATGTTTAGCCACTCCTACAGCTTTCAAACCTCCTCTGCTGCAACCTTAGATTTGCAACTTGGATCACTAATGAGGGGAGTGAGAAGAGTGAGAACTTTGATTGCTAGGTTGCTCCATGCTAGGGGTTGGGGATCCTAGCAATACAGTGTTGACACCCAAAAACCCACAAGTCTCAAGGGTAACAAAGTTACAATGCTTCTACACTAGGATTCAAGAGAATGTAAGTATGGGAGATTGCAAAAGATCTTAAATTCTTGGAAATTATCAAGTGTGAAATTGTGAAAAGTTGTGGAACTTCCAAGATTATGTAACTATAAAAATTATAAAACTTGTAAATGGTGTTTGGGCGCTACCAAATTGTTGCAAATTTCTACCTTGTACAGGTGAGATGGATGCCCAATTTTGGGGGGTTACTATGTACAATAAGTGTCAAATCCCCATGGCCATTCTATTTACTATAAATAGTAACTAGGACACACCTTCTATGCTGGAGATGAATCTTCCATGTTGAGCCTTCTGCCATGCTTGCTGAAATGTTTGGTCGATGTTGGAGTGCATGGAGTGACAAAATCTAGCTTTTGTGGCTTCCATGCTAGGGGGCATGTAACTTCCACATTAGGGGTGGAGAGTTTCCAAGCTAAGGGAAAAGCCCCCACTCCTCCATGATGTGGATAGGTGAGATTCACCATCTTCAAATGTTTCTATTGTAGAAAAGTGTATACCCCTCATAAAACCCATTAAATTGCCATTTTTGGCTTTTCAAAAGGCATTTTTGACCCTCTCCCAAGCCCAAATATAGATACTAGATGACTTTTTTTTACTTGGGAAATGAGGCTTTGACAACTTATGAGGCATTTTCAACCCCAAAAGTATGGAATATGTGAGATTGCCCCTCATGGATTATAATCTTCACATTTACAATGAAGTTTTACCTTAGGTTTCATGGGGTGAAAGTTAAATGATGAAAATTGGCTATAACATGCAAATTTTTGTGGTGTTTCAATGGCCCCTCTTTGCTGGTGTCTAGAGGATTGATCTGAGAGGCACTAACAAAGAATAAAACACACCACTATGGGTCCACCATCGACGTTCCCTCTCCACACTTGATCCAATCTTGTCGAACTCTGTCAAAGAGTGCTTATGATGATGAGATAAGGCTATGATTGAGATAATGATAATGGTCATTAGGAAGATGATCATGAAGGCTAATAGCTTTACTAGCCATCTAGTCCTTTGGCAATTTGCTTTTGGTTAGGTTTCATTTCAAGAGCTAGTTTTGATATGGTTTTTCCATTAAATAAGTTGCAACACTTAATGGACTTGGTTTTCCCATCGAACAAGATGTGTTATGTTTAGTGGACTTTGTACTTTCCCACTAAATGAAGTGTGTTACATTCAAGTGGACTTGAGAGTGAAGTCATGATAGAGAGATATCATATGGCCATAGTGCATGAGTGTCAAATATAGGTTAATATTGTATTTCAAGGTATCGGAGGTTATGATTATGTTAAAGGATTAGGCTTAAGAAGTGCTGCTATATGGAGGGCGATGGTACAAGCACTCTTGGCACATTAAGACAAACTCACCAAATCTTGCACATTGAGGTCACACAGTGGTTTGCTATTGTAATGAGGTGCAGCCTTGCAATGATCTAAGGCTTCATCTTGCAGACAAAACTCCAAGAGGACAAGAAAATCGAGCAAACAAGACATGTTATAATATTACAATGTATATAGCCCACATGAAATGATAAACCCAAGCTACCCAAGTTACCAATGTTGCCAATTTAAGGTTGTGGGAGGCCATGGTATCAACTTAAGGCCCTGGAAAGCCATGTTGCCAATTTAATATCGTAGGGGACCATTGAAAGTAGGCTTGCTTATTGATGCTTATTAGCTACGTGTAGTATGGCTTTAGATAGGAATGATTGGCCACATTGGCTAGCTCATTTCCATCCATATCAACTATCCTAAATGCACTGTTCCTATAGGCTATAGTGACAACGAAGGATTCTTCTTAGTTTGCTGAGAATTTATCCACATGTTCATGGATAGCTTTGAGCTCAAGGTCACCTTCCTTGATCTTATTCCTAGTCAAGTTATGATGGTATTGTCTTTTCTACCTCTCTTGATAGTGTTTGATGTGAGCAAGTGCTTGCATACATTACTTCTCCACTAAGTCCAGGGTTGCTATTCGCAAATCCTTATTCTGCTCATCGTTGATGAAGTTGGTCAAAGCTACTCAAAGTGATGGCACCTACAATTCAAGAGGTAAAACAACTTCAAAAAAAAAACCAGGCTATAAGAGGTTACACTAATTACCTTGCAATAAGTTGTTCTATATGCCCATAGTGCATGGGCAAGCTGCTCATGCCATTTACACTTGTTATTATTAAGCATCTTCTTGAGCAAGTTGATGATGGCCTTGTTGCTTACTTCTACTTGTGCACTACCTTGAGGGTAATAAGGTGACAAGAAAGAATGCTTAATGCCTAGGTTATGAAAAAAATCTTTTTTTTCCTAGCTACTAAATTATGGTTCATTGTCCATAACTATAATCATGGGTATGCCAAAATAGGCTACAATCTTATCTAGGATGAATTTGTAGACTTTCTCGAATGTAGTCTTCCTTAGGGGAATAGCCTCAACCCACTTTATAAAGTATTAAGTTGTGATGATGATGAAGCTATGCACTCCTAAATACTTAGGCATTATAGGTCCAATGAAATCAAACCCCCATCATTGAAATGGCCAAGTGATTTGAGTTCTATGCAACTTAGTCGGTGGTACATGTATAAGGTTGTTATATTTTTGGCATGTGTCACATCGCTTAACCTTTTGTAAGTAGTCATTTTCCATATGGGGCTAGTAGTAGCCTAACCATCTAATCTTAGAGACCATAGCTCTAGGTCCAATAGGTCCTCCACAAACACCCTCATGAACTTTCTCTAGGACTATTCTAGCTTCAGTCTTACCTAAGCACTTTAGGAGTATGCCATCATAGGATTGTCAACATAATATGTTCTCACCTATGATGACATACTGCTTCAATCACGTGTGTATAGCATCTTTTTTAGTAATAGTCAAGCCTTTTGAGGATTCAACATACATAAGATAAAATTCGATATCATCATACTATTCCCTGGAAGGAGTAGTATGAATGACGGCCACAAAGGCATCCTCACTGTTTTACATGATGGGAGTAGCACAATCCACAATTAAGGTGAGCAACTTACTAAACACATCTAGCATCACACTAAGGGCTAATGTCATAATTACATTGGCTATTGAGTTCTCATTTCGAGGTATGTGTTGGATCTCAACATTTATGAATTGTTGTAACAATTGCTTCCCTAGGTCATAATAAGGTTGTAAGTGTTTGGCTTTACATGCATAGATCTCAATCACTTGGTTGACCACAAGTTGTAAATCACCTTTGATCATTAAGTTTCTAATTCCTAGGTATTGAGTTATCATCACCCCTCTGATCAAACCTTCATACTTGCTATGTTGTTGATACAAGGAAACTTGAAACGGTAAGCAAAGAATCAAATTTCACTCAATGGGAATGTTATGATTGTAGCAGCACTAGCCCAATGGGCAATTGAAGCTCCATCAAATTGCATGACCACCTCATAAGCCTTAGGAACTTGGCTAATGGTGTTAATGTATTCATCAAGGAACTCAACATCTATGGTTGCTTATTCATCAATAGGTAAAACTATGAGTTGTATGGCTACAACTTGACCTTTCATTGAGCATTGAAAGATATAATGAAGGTCAAACTTCACAGTTATGGCTTTCCATCAAGCTATATGACTACTTTCATAGATGTTTGTCATTATAGCTTTGAGCACATTATCTTTGCAAATAACATTGACTTGGCTTCTAAAGAGGTAGTTTCTCCACTTCTTCAATGAGAAGACTAGTGCTAGATAATACTTCTCCACTTCAATGTATTGGGTCTTTTGTGCAACTAATGCATGACTAAGATAGTACACTAGCATCTCTACTCCATCTTCATGTTTCTAATAGATTAGAGAGGCAATGGATGTGTTGGAGATTGCAAGGTAGATGTAAAACAACTTAACCTCTTGTGAAGGATAGACTATCAGTAGTTGTGAAAACTCTTGCTTAAGGTTTTCAAAGGCCTCTTGGAATTGAGCCATCCACTCATAGTAAACCCCTTTCTTAAGAAAGTGTTGCATGGGCTATAACTTATCTGTAAGCCTAGCAATCAACCTACAAATAGATTGTAGTCTACCTTGTAATCCCTAAAGCTCCTTAAGGTTGGTAGGCACTACTAATTTGGATATAATGTTAACCTGATTAAGATCGACACGTATCCCTACTTCAAATACTAGAAAGCTAAGCATCTTACCAGTCTTAACATAGAAGATACATTTCTTAGGGTTGAGTCTAAGTTCATACTTGAGGCACCACTTAAGCATAAGGTCTAGGTCATTAGCATGATCACTAACGACTTTAGACTTAACAACTATGTCATCTACATAATTGTTAAGCAAACCTAACATGTAATCACTAAAGATGTAGGTCATGGCTCGATGATAGGTCACTTCGATGTTCATAAGATCAAAGGGGATTATAATATAGTAAACGGTACCCCATGGGATCATAAAGGTTATGCTAAGTTGTTGCTTTGGATTGATCCTAATTTGCTTATATCTTGAGAATCCATCCATAAAGGACAACAAGACATGTCTAGCCATAGTATCAATATGTTGATCAATACTAGGTAGAGGGAAGTCATCCTTGATGGTTGCTTTATTTAGGTGTTGAAAATCAATGAAAATATGAATACTCCCATTTTTCTTAGGGACCACCACTATGTTGGACATCCATTCTACATAGTCAATAGCTCATATGAAACTTGTTTGGTAGATCTTTGAGATCTTATCACAAACTGCCAAGGCTAAATTAGGTCTAATCTTGCATACTTTTTGCTTAATTGGTCTTATGCTAGGATCAAGTATGATGTTATGTTATACTAGGCATAGGTCTAGACCTGGCATGTCTTCATATGACCAAGAAAAGGCCTTAATATTACCTTATAGGACCTTGGTGATGTCTGGAGCTTGTTGAGGTTTTAGTGAGAAACTTAATTTTAAGGATTTTCACCTTACCACTATGTGTTGTGGAAAGAACCTCAACTAGAAAGTCTTTGATTATGTCACCTGCCTCTAAGTCAAGGGTTTTGAGTAGGTTTTCAGGTCATTCTAGAGGTTTCTCTATTAAGGCTATGTGGTCAACTAGACTCTCTACCTCAAGATCTAGGTAATCAGGGTCAATATACCATTTCACATCACCATGAGATCCATGCAAGCACAAAGGCAAACTAATCTGCTCCCAGGTACCCATACGTTGGTCTTACATGCCAACCATAAGTACATTAAGTGGCACTTAGATAAATATGAATAAAAAATGCTAAAATGCTTTAAAATCATGTAAATACATGTTGTTCTAATGAAGACAAGGTCATTCAAGGCCACCAATAGGGTAAGGACAAGCCAAAAAAGTACAATAGAGGCCAAATAAAGCTCAAACAAAGGATAAGCAAAGGAAAGTATGAGAAATAAGGCTACACATGGCCAAAAAAGATAGGGTTTTGCCAATTTAAGGCCATCGTAGGCCATGATGCCAATTTAAGGCTATAGTGGGTTGTGATCTCATGGTGTCAAATGGTGATTAGAAAAGGTCAAACCCCACTATTTGATACCAATAAAAGGAAAAATAGAGGCAAATAAGGCTATAATAAGGCAAACAAAGAAAGTACAAGGCTATGTAAAGGCCATAAGAAGGTTGACAAGGTCAACATGCAACACAAGGCTAAAAACAAGTCAAAACATCATGTAATTAAACAAAACAAGTTACATATGATGTAATTTGGTTAATATAGGTAAAACATAATTAGGTTTTGCTAGTTTTAGGCCTTAGTAGACCCTGGTTTATGGCTACAAGAATGCTAGGGGACCATTGGATCTAGAAATTGAGAGTTTTAAGGCTTCCAAGTTGGGCCTCCCCTGTTTCCATGCTGGCCAATGTGGAAGAAGGAACCCTTAGCATGGAAACTAAGGAAAATAGGTTCTGGGATACTCAAAGGTCCAAAATTAAAGTTCCAAGGCTTCCCAAGATAGCACAAGGCTAGATCTATCAAAATTGGGCACTCCAAAGGTATGTAGCGGTCAAAAAGTAGGTTTTGCAGTCTTTCCCCCTTGCCCCCATGTTGTCCATCAAGGAAGAAAGGGGGCTTAGTGTGGGAAACCAAGATTCAAGAAAAAATGGGATCAAACATGGTCAAATAGGTAATTGAAACCTAGATCTAGGAGTCGTGCATCCCTTAGCTTCATTTTGAGGCCATTTGAGTTAGTTTTCGATATCAAAACATGTTGAAATGGCTTTCCCCCCTTCTTCCATGTTGAGCACAATATCCCTAGTGTGGAAGAATAGGGGGAAACTTGTTTCATGATTTCAAGGTAGTCTAGGAACACATCATCCAAGTTTCTAGGCCCCTAGGACTATAGGTCATGATTTTGCAAGTTTCTGTCTAATTTTGGGCATATTTGGAGGTCATTCAAGGGCAATCTAAGGTCTCACCCCCTACTTCTACATTGGAAAAATTTCTCTAGCATGGAAGATTGGGGGAAATTGATTTTAGAGGTTAAAATAAGGTCAAGTGAGTAAAATCTTACGGCTATAAGGTCCTTGGGTTCTCCAACATAGATCTTTAGCTTCTAAGAGTGTCATCTTGGCACCAAAAGTGGCAAAGTAGCTTTCCCCCATGTTTCCATGCTACCCAACATGGAAGGNTGTCAGTAGGGTTCTAGAGTACATGCAAGGTCATTCAAGGGCATATAAGGTCTCACCCCCATACTTCTACAGTGATGTCATTTTGAGGTGTTTATGGATTTCAAAAAAGTCCCACCTCAATCTCCACATTGGCCAACATGGAAGAGAGGGTCCCTAGCATGGAAGAACCACAATCCCCAAATCTAAATTAGTTTTGGCCTTACTCGACCATGCATGTATGCTTCTAAGTTTGCCAGGGTCAAGGACTAGGATTTAAGGGAAAACCGGTTAGTTTAGAGGTTTGCTAGATGGTTTTTTAGCTTCACCCTTTTACTTCATGCTAGGGATGATATGCTCAACATGGAACACTAGGGGAAATAGCTTTTTAGCCATTTGGAGCCACTTTTACAAGGTTTGAGGGCTTCAGAATGTGTAAAATTGGTCATAGGGCTCATGTAAGGCTGTAGGTTCTTTGCTTGAGGTGTTTAAAGGTCATTTTGGAGTCCCTCCAAAGTTCCCCCTACTTCCACACTAATTAGTATGGAAGAGGTGGCTCCCAACATGAAGGAACTAGGGGACCTTGTTTTTTGCTATGCATGTGTGTCCATAGGGTTGTTAGTGTTGACTATCAATGCCTAGGGTCAAAATGTGGTCACTTTGAAGGCTGTGAAAGGGTTTTTAGGCTTCCCTCCCTTCATCCATGTTGAGGCTAAGATGCTCAATGTGGATGGAATCTTCCTCAACATGGAGAATCCAAGGGGGGATAGTTTTGGTCATTTTAGGAGACTTTTGGAAGTCTAGCAACCTCTAGAAGGGTTGGATTGCTTCTGAAAGTCAAACTACATGAAAACTTCAACAATTTTAACTTTCCCCTTCCATCCACATTGAGATTAGAATGCTCAATGTAGATGAGGTCCTCCTCAACATGGAAAAGCTTTAGGGAGTTGATTTTTTATTGATTTTTGCAGTCTAGTACCTTTCGAAGAGGTTGTCAAGGTTCAAGATGATTTAACATTATCTTCTTGCATGTGGGACCACTTCCCAGCTAATCTTCCTAGCTACATCCACTTAGTTTCCATGTTAGGCAGTGTGTAAGAGGTCTCCCCTAGTGTGGAAGAACTAAGAAAGTTAAATCTAGGCTAGTTCAATAGTCAATCAACCATGCATGTCAACCTCTAGGGTTGGTGGTATCGACGATTGATGCTTAGTGTTAAGATTCACTAGTTTGGAGGCTCCTAGGTGCCTCATGCAGTCTCCCCCCTTCTTCCACACTAATCATGATGGCTCTAGTGTGGATGAGAGGGGGATGGTAGTTTTGTATCATTTTTTACTACTTTTAAGGTCTTTGAAAGCTCTAGAGGGTTCTAGTAAGGCCTAGGGGCCAGTGGAGTAGGTTATATGGTTGTGTTGTGTCATAACTTGGGCTTTCTTACATGTCCCTTGGGTTTTCATGCTAGCTCCACATTGGGCAACATGGAGGGACGATTCACCAATGTGAAACTAGCTATGGATGGGTAATCAACTCATTCTAAGGTCAATCTAGGCTACCTTAGGCTATGAGGAAGCACCAAGCTTTGAGAAATGGCTACTAGGTGGTCAACTTAGGTTACTTTTGGTTTTTCCCCATCCATACATGCTAAAGTTGGGATGCCTAGCATAGACAAGGCCTTCCCCAATGTGGAACCATAAAATCTAAGGGTTCAACTACTTTCGATTAGGTTTGATGAGGTTCCAAGGCTACCAAGGATGCTTGGAGGGGTCCTAGGTCATGTGGGCCTAATTTGGAAATCAAACATAGGCTAGATGGGTGTTACCCTAGTTGTTCCATGCTGGGCAATGTTGCCCTAGCATGGAAGCCCACATTGTCTAGTTCTAGCAAGGCCTAACCCCATTTTGGTAGCCCAAGGTTGGAAAAAATAGGTTTTAGTTACTGAAAATGGCTAAAAGATTATGTTTTAGTGGCTTTAGGTAGTGGGAGGCATGTATCCATGCTAGCATGACATCCCTAGCATGAATACATGGGAGCTAGGGTTGAAATATTATTCTAAGTATTAAAAGTGGCCAAAACTCAACATTGATGCAATTTTTATATCAAAAGTTAGATTGTATGTTGGGATTCATCACCTAAAATTTTAAAATTTTAAATTTTTAGCTTAACTCCCACCAATCTCAACATGGAAGAGACTTTCCCTCTTAGCACTTCAATGCACTTGGAGCTATGGTGCACTAAATTGGCAACTAGGGTTTAGAGGTGAGCGTTTAGGTTTTATTATAGTTTTTATGGTCAAATTTTGTAATTTTTCAATCCCAATTCCATTCTACACAAATAGCACATTGCAGGAGAGCTCATATAGAAAATTTTTAGTAGAAATAATCAATCTTCAGTGTGGAAGCACCAATTCTCCTTCCAACCAGCGTTGAACCTCCATTCCTCCCTGATTTCAACCCAGTGTTGGTGCAACAACTATGGCATCCAAGTAGCATGGAGAAAAAAGAAAAAAATCCTAGGATTCAGAAGATGGATGACTAGGAAAGGGATCTATCAATGCTTCCTATACCAATCTCAATCTAGGCTTCATCAATGGCTACTCCAAGGTAGGTAATTCCTACCATTTTTACTTTGGATTTTATCCATTTTTCTTATATTTCTTACCATGTGTGGGGTTGTTTTCTTCAAATCCACACTAATAGAGGGGGTAAACAAAATTTTGACAAAATATCACCTCTTATTTTAGTCATTTCTCTGTAGATCTATGGTTGTTTTGTTATTTTAGCCTTAGTGGATTTGATTTTTAAAATCAGGCTTGCTATTTCCATACATTTTTCCCAAATTTTGGGGGTAAGGTTGTTTTTTCCAGATCTAGGCTTAAATATTTGTCAAAATTTAATTCTAAAAAAAATCCTATCCCCTTATTTTGGTGTGTTTTCAAATGGGTATTAATTATTTTGGCAACTTGGGCTATTTTACATGGCTATGTTAAGTTGGGCTTTAGGGATTTTTAGATTTTTACATGAAAATAGCTAGCAATATTGTGTATTTTCTAAAAAAAAATATGATGGCATGCTTTTGTAGCCCTAAGTTTAATCTTTCCATTGGCTATTTTTCCATTCAATTTGGCTTTGAAACAATTAAGTTATGGCTATTTTCGTAAGGTCATGTAGTTAGGTTTTTTGTGCCTTTTTCAAAATTTCATGTAAGTTCATGAATTTTTTCTAAGTAAATGGCAAGCACTTTGTCTAGTTTTTGGTTATTGGTAGGTCAACCTTGGCTTTAACTTTTTCAATAGAGGTGGAATCACTCTGATTGGCCTTGAAACAAACTTTTAATGAATTTTTTTATTAGACCTACATCAAAAGGGGGTTTGCATCGGTTTCAAATTTTTGTCAAAACTTGTGAATTGTTTCTAAATAAACAGAGGTGGTTTTAAATTTTTGTTAAGCATGGATGCGTAGAGCTTGATTTAAGCTTTCAAATGATAGTGGAATCACTCAGCTTTGAGCTCAAACAAATTTTTTGTAAATTTTTTTACCAACCCTACACAAAAAGAGGTTAGTGGTGATGGCTACAACTTTTGCTAGTTTTGTCTATGTTCCATGTAAAACGTGGTTATGTATTTCTAGTTGTGATGGTCATGGCTACAAAGCTTCATCCATGTGGAATCACTAAAATTGAAGCTTATATAAATTTTTAAGGAATTTTTTGGTTAAACTATGTGAATAAGGTTAAATCTTAATTATAGTGCCTTACCCCTTTGGGGATGAATGTGTAGATATTTATCTTGTCAACTCCCATGCCTTTGGGGATTGCTAAATATGTAAATCTCATGTTTTAAATTTTTTTCAAGAAAAGTAAAGGCTTTTACTATTTTTAACAACTTTTTACTATGGCTATTTTTTTCTAAGTTTTAATGCTTTTTCTAAGTGTATGCATGGTTTAAACTAAGGCTTAATCCTAGCTATGAAGTTTTGGCTATACTATTTTGGATATGAATTCAAAGGCTAAAAAAGTTTGGAATAATTCTTTCTATGGAATTCCTTAAGCAAACTTGAATAAACATCTTAGAGCTTTTTTATAGGAACTAATCTCACCACCAACTAAGATGTTTTTTCTAAACTTGTTAAGAAATTCTAATTGGTTATAATGGTTTTGCTTTGCCACACAAAGTCTTCCTAAAGTCCATACTCATTATTGTGGATTTAGTGGGCATATTATGCTATATTGACCACCCCAAGGCCAACACTCCACTACCTGACATGCCTTTGGGGAAGGTTTCACTATGGTTCCAACCAAGGGCAAGGGAATTCCTTGCCTACATCCTACATAATTTCAATGTGATGTTGTGGTAAAACCTATCTATGGATGTGGCTAGGGACATAGGGGAGATGTTGTTGCCTCGAGCATCCAGCCTCATTACTAGATTTATTACTGACAACCCACCTCCGAAGACAACTGGGGAAACAACAGATGTGACTAGCCCACACTACCTTACAAAGATCTGGACTATGCTAGAGTATAGTGAATATAATGTTGACAAGACTCTGATGATGGCACATAGAGCCCACACATTATTCCAAAACCTACCCAGCACCATGTATCATCTACAAGGGTAAGCATGGTTATTGTAGCATTTTTATGTTTTTTTGCTTTATTGGCTAAACTAAATTTCCTAACTTCCATGGTTTTATAAACTTCTTACAGGTACAAAGTCAATGATCAAGGCTTGATCATTAACAATCAAACCTTGGTAATGGCTCAAATTGACCTAGATGAATTCACCAAGGACCACCAAATTAGAACTATTATGTATAAACAGTTAAGAGAGGACTTTGATGAATATACCACGAGGTTCAACCTTATCTACAATAAGTGCAAGGATGAGAGGATGATACACAAGTGGTGGGTAGGCTCTAAGAGCTCTCTAGACTAGACTCTTGTTGTTGGGACCTCTGCTCAAACCACACTAAAGAAGAAGAGGACAAGTAAACATAAGAGCCATAACATTTAATGCTTTATGATCATGAAAATCTAAGTGATCTATGCCTATGTTGATGTCAACTATTTGGTTTTTTCTTTGCAGGACCTTCCACCTATGTTGATGTCACCATGCCACTTTCAAAACATCATGAGGATACCCTCATCCTAAAGATTGATGAGGTGATACCAACATAAGTGTGGCTAACGGGATAGACATGTAGATACATCTAAGTAAACATGTAGTGTTCAAGTTTGCTTGATCTATTTATGGCACTTAGCCCTTCCATCCCTATTGTGGAGATGTTGTAGGTCATCAACTCCTTCAACAAGGAGGCTAATCATTTTAGCACCACCAGTTGAGGCATGAAGATTAACATAGACATTTATGAAAGTCTCTTTTACGATTTGTTTAATGTCCTTATTGATAGGGAAAAGGTTGCCACTAGAATAGCAAAGGAAGTGGGCCATCATTAGGAAGTTTTGGAGTGGCTTGGTGCCAACATCATATCCTTTGTTCAGGCCCCATTCATTTCCCAAACTATTATCACAAAAGAAGGTAATCAGAATTGCGCAAGGGTGAACCTTTAAGAGGGTTCTAATGGACAACATTAGATTCAATTAGCTGGCTATTGGGCTTTAGGATGAGATCCTTTAACTCTACATTGATGCCTCTACAAGAATCGACATGCATTTTGCATTCTTTGTAGGTTATTTGAAGAGGTTTGTGGAGTTTTTGGTGGTGTGGAGGAATGGGCAATGGGTTGCCCAAGATCGAAGCCAAATTTTTAGGCCTTAGATAAAGCACATTTATCTAATGGTGAAAGCTTACAACCCACCAGAGGGGATGGATGATTCATTGTCCATTACCACCAAGGATCTTGATGGTAGGCAATGTAAGTCCCTTGATAACATAGATGATGAGGATCCTCTTACATTTCCATCGAGTGTCCTAGAGGCCAAACAACGATATAAGAAGGCCCAAAGGGATATCCAAGAAGAAACTCAAGAGGCCCATGGCGGAAACACCGCTAGCATCATACCAACTTGACCTAAAGAAGCTTAAGTTTAAGGTTAAGCCATCACAATAGATAGTCAAAAATATGTTTTATCTATGTTTTATTGTTTTAAAGTTTATGGTTATGTTATGATTTCATGTGTTAACCAAATTTCTATGTGCTATGCTTGTAGACAAGCATAAAGTCCTGGCAGCCCAAGCTACCACCAAGGAAGAACAAAGGCATGTGGAGGAGGCACTCTTATAGTAACCTTAGGCTGAAGGGTTTGCCAATGCAAATATAAATGACCTAGATGCCTTCCCCATCGTCATTCCAAAGGAAGAGGAGGAGAAGCCTAGTATGTCCATACCTTAACACTTTTTTTATATCCTATTGTTTAATTTTTCTCTTCATTCTAACCATTCAATGATTGTTATGCTTACAATAGTTCTTGAGCCACTAGTGTAGGTCCTTGTCCCTACGTTTTAGGCAAAAGCATTGGTAGAGATCCTAGACAAGGTGGAGTTCATGTGTGGGATGACTAAGGACATCATCGACCAGTTACACCAAGTTGCACTTGAGATAGGTAAGGACTTTATCTTATATGCCTTGGTTGTTTGGCTATGTTATGGGCTATCTTAGGTTGTACATTATGTTTATGATTGTACTTTATGTTTGTGTAGTGCCTTTTTTGGAGTGGAATCCCAGCTAAGACATGAAGATTGACTCCTTGCCAAAGTTTCCCTTGAATGTATCTAGTGCATCCTTGAAGTTGTACAAGACTGCTACTAATCTAGGAATGTCATGTGTAAAAATTTCATGGGAGCCAAAGAGGTCCAATGAATCCCTATGGGAGCAGTTTGTGGCCTTGAGGAAGAAGACTCAATGGCAAGAGGAGGTGATCAAAGATCTCTAGGACCACAAGGCCTTTGTGGAAGCCCAAGTTGCTAACTCAGGGGAATTGCAAACCAAAGAGATCATGGGGGCTCATTATTGGCATACCATCTATGACAAAGTAGCACTCTCACGTGAGATGGTAGAACAGCAAATGCAGATGAACCTCATCTCCTAGAAGGTTGAGGATCGGAAGGATCACTATGCTTGGATCCTAGAGCAGGGTAAGAAATAAAAGGCCCATAAGTGACAGTACAATAAAAATACCTCAAATGGCTTAAGGAGGACTCAGTTGAATAGTGCAAGAGAAAACTATTCATCCAAGGGATCTAGGCAAAGAGTGCTTATCAACTTTTTGAGAGTACTCTCATGGTGGAGCAATCCCCTACTCCTTAGATTACCACTACTACAGGCAAGACCACTATGGCTACTATTACCTAGGAGCCTCATACATGGATTGCAATAGATAGGACAAGCATCCTTTCTAGCGTTGATCTTGGGAATGTTGGCTAGGTCAACAGGACAAAGCACTAGATCCCCCATCATTTGGAGGAAGGTCTTCCACATCTACCCTTGGAAGTTATGGAGCTAGAGTCCCCACAACTTTGATGAATTTTATGTTTTAGTTTTTTATTTAAGTTATGGTTTTGGCTATGGGTTACTAACTAGCCATGTGTTGTTGTATTTCAGACATCTAGAGACATTGGCAACCCTAGTGATAAGGGTGGGGATGACCCATCACTTCCTCCTCTAGATGCCCCCTAGCATCCTCCATCTACTTAGTTCATTGGCTATTTGTTTTTATTTTTATGTTGATGGCTATTGTTAGCCAAAACCATGTTTTGGAGCACTATTATTATTTTTTGACATTTTTGCCACAGTGTGGTCATGGCTATTTATGTTATTGCCACTTTAAATTTAAATTTTAGTTTCATTTTTGGGCTATGTGTATTATTCTAATAAACATTGTAAACATTATAAATGTTGACAATTTTGGTTATAGAATTAAATGGCTAATTGATGCAATAATAAGCTAACAAAAAGAAATATAATAAAAGAGACATTTGCTAGTTTTAGGCCACGGTAGGCATAGGTTGTATTATTTTGCTAGTTTAAGGTCATGGTGGGCCATGTTGCATTATGGTTATGTTGCCAATTTAAAGCCATGGTGGGCCATGTTATATGATTGTAATGGTTGGTTTAAGGCCATGGTAGGCCAAGTTGCCAATTTAAAGTTTTAGTGGACTATGGATGAAAAGAAACTTATATATCTTTTGGTGATTTTATGTTTTAAAGTTTTTATGATTTTTTCTAGTTTATATTACACTAACCAAAGAAAAGAAAGAAATAAATAAGGTCATAATAAATGGAAATTCAAATAAAATAAACTTCTAGGATATATGCATAAATAGTAACATGAAACATCAGAAAATAAGGCAATAACTAGTCAACAAAAAGAAAACTTGGCTAAAGGGTTATGGTACAAATTGCTATAAAAGGTCATAAGGGCACAACATGGAAGGAGTAGGAGTGCACATTACTTGCATAGAAATTTTCTAATCTTTGAAAGGTTAGGAAATGCACCAAGCCTATTTTGCACAAGTTTGTACTCACCATCCCCTTCACTGATGATGCTGAAAGGAAGTTCATCCCTTGATGTCTCCAATTGCTCATCATTGTTATTCTTAGGTTCATGGACTTCATGGCTAAGAGTTTTCTCTTGAAGCTCCACTTCAAATCCCTGCTCTATGTTCACATTGTTGACAACTAGGAAAACCACACTATCACTATGGATGATGATTTTTCCTTCCTCATAAGGAAGGTGAAGTTCTTAATGGATAGGGGAGGACACAGGTTGTAATTGAGCCAACCAAGGTCTTCCTAGGATAAGGTTGAACCCTAGTGTCTCCTCCATCACCAAGAAATTAGTGGTTATGGGGAATTGCCCCCCTACCATGAAATCCAAGGAGATATACCCCTTGATAACAACCCTTGATCCATTGAAGGATTTGAGAGCTACAATTGTGATAGGTTGTATTTGCTCTATTAGCCCTAAACATTCAATGATGGTGCATGGAATGATGTTATTTATGGCTCCATCATTGATGAGTGGTGAGGTACCCCTACACTCAACCATACGAATACGAGCGTTCACGCACAATCTGGTCGAACTCCGCAGACGGGCTAATTGTGGTATCTAGACAATTACTCATAGATCACAGTTTGTTATCTTCCCACCTAGACTAATATTAGCTTTGTCATGTATGGTTTAGTCCAGAGTGAGGTGTATGATGTGTTCCTATACTATTGCTACTCCTAGGACTAATGGAAAATAATATCTACTAAACTAGGAGAGAGAGAGAGAGGGAGAGGGAGTCTACGCTAGCCTAAGTGCGATAAGCATCCATTCCTTAATCATCCGTACACATCTTGGACCTTGTGCAAAACTACCACTGGGATTACCAAGTGCATGGCCTAAGTACACTACTAGGTTACCCAAGTAGTCACACTTAAATGCTCATGAATAAGTTGTACTCATTCCGCGTTACTAGGAGATAAAGGTAGAGAGATATTAACTAGGAAAGTAGTAAATAATAATTAAATAAATAAATAATTAAGCTAAGTGGATGCTGCAATGTTGAAGTAATCTCGATCTTTATTGTGAGTCATGTGCATGTCCAAGTACATCACACTCGAATAAGGATGCTGTACAATTACAATTACCACACTGTGGGCATACACTGGGAGAAAAGGGTTGAGAGGAAAACTGATGTACTAAGAACTTATTGAAAACTTAAACTTAATAATTCTAAAAACTACCTACCAGATCTGTCTACCTCTTATTTATAGCTGAGGAGATAGGTTGTGATATCACGTCTAGGCTGCGATATCGTGTACATGATATTGCGTACACGATATCACATCTAGGCTGCGATATCGTGTACATGATATTGCGTACACGATATCATGTATGCAATATCACAGCCAACAAAATGATAACTCATCATACCCCCATGACTAAATGAAAACTCATCCTCGAGTTATAATGAGAACAAGCTCCATTGATTACACAGTGGATAGGTATGGGATTATTGACTGGTGAGAATGGGTTCATGCCACAGTATGGAATCAGAAAAAAATTGAGACACAACACAAAGAATGCGAAAGAAAATCCTATAGCTACAAAATTGATGGAACTCATGTAGTTCCTAGTGGAAATGGCTCCTCCATGGATGCCTTTCCCTTGTCTTGTGCTCCAGGTCTTAGGACTTGATGGCGTTGAAGTATGGCCTGGAGTTTCTTCTCTTTGGTTCAAGGATCCTGTGCCATCCATGCTAATGTTCCGATGTTTGATGGAGTCAGCACCTCCCATGGGTAGGGTAGTTGTGAAAACATTTTATTTTCCTTGACATACCAAGCTGCAAACACCCACCGTTCCTCCTCATAGGCTCTGGCTTTGTCTCTGTATTCTTGAAAATCTGCAAGCCATCAAGCCAAGTCTCCCTAGCAACATCTTTTTATCCCTGGTAGCTTGCTTTAACCACCTCAAGCTCAAAATTTGCAATCTCCAATTTTTGCAATATCTTCTTGCATTCTACAAATTCAATTTCATATTTGATGTAACTGGTGGCTACCTGTTTCTTGAGCTTTGTTCTCGGGCACCTTGCTATTAACATGGCAAGGTTGGCATACCATATGTTTGCAACCTCCATGTATTCTGTAAGGTCCTGGATCTGCAAGTCTCAGTTCTTAACTTTCACCTAGTGGGAAAATGCATATGTGTCCAATATGGCCCACCAATCAGTATGTTGAGCACTGATAGCATTGATGTCGGCCTTAGCCATATGGATCTCCTTCTCAATGATCTATTTATACATCCCCACCTAGTCTTAGAAGTGCTCCTTTAGCTTTTCATGTCGTTTAGCCTCATTCTTCCATGTGCTTATTTCAATAGCCATCTTCTAGTGGATGTCGTGTACCTCCTCCATTAAGAGGGTTCAATTTTCCCTGGCTAAACAGTTCATGTCCTAGCTGACCTAGATGAGTTGTTCTTGTAATTATTGAAAATTTTTTTCGAGAACATTCTTTTACTATTCCACAGAGGTCAATCGAAGGTTGTCAACAACAAGCTGCTTGTTTTCCTCTTGTAAGGCCTTGAGTGCCTTGGTATGTGCATAAGTTTGTGCTTGTGCTGTAGAGGCATCCCAAACAGCCTTTTCTTTTTCTTTTTCCACCTTCTTATTCTCCATCAATAGTTTGGTCAGTTGCTCAGTTTTGAAAGTGTCAAGCTGATCTACAAGAACAAATTGCAAAGGATCCCGTTGTGCTCCTTGTAGGGCCATGAGCCTTTCTTACAATTTTTGCACCTCTGCTTCAGCATGCTCGGCCCTCATCTCTATCAAGACCAGCTTCTCCTTGGTGGAATGAGGTCTGATTGAATTTCCGTAACATCCTGAGGGATGTTAAATAGGGACGTCATTACCTGTCCTATTTGTGGCAATCAATCAAGTACATCCTCATGTTCCATAGGAGTCATTGAGGTTCTAGCCAGAGTTTGAGCATCTTGTTCTCCTATAAGGTCTATCGGTGGCATAACAAGTACATTGAATGATTTCTTAATGTGGTCTGCGACCACTTCTGTGGCTCCTGTTGCATCCTAGTGCTGCATGACCACCACTGTGGCCCCTTCACCAGTTTCTAGTTGCACTTGAAAGAATGCAGAGTTTCCTAAGATTTGTTGTGACCAAGTGCTCTTCCATCATCCTGTATGGATGGACACTTTACCCCTTGCATGATCCAAAGAAACCGTGGGTTGTATGACATCATCAATGATGCGAAAGAGATTTGCATCATCACGACTTCCCCAACTGACCGTCTCAGCGATAGCCCTGAGATGGCTCATCGACAGTCTGTAATCTTGTAGTAGCGAAGATTAATCTTGGCCCATGATAAGCCCTACTTCTTATTGTTGGCTGGGTCTCATACTTGGAAGTTGGCTGGGTCCTGCAAGTTGAGTTGCAGATGGCCCTGCCGTTTGTTCCTTTTCTTGTTCTGGCCCCAACATCTCACCAGTGATTTTCCTTGTAGCTAGTGGCTTTAGTAGTTCAACATATGAAGAATTTTAGGCTTTTTAGAGAACATCATTGGTGTATCCACTGATACCAACACATCGGCACAGCTTCTTGATAAGACCAAAGAAGGGTAACGCAAGCTTCCCTATCTTCCGTTCTTCAAACCACCTTAGAATCTCCGTAAAATATAGATGGGGTTGGTTAGCATTAACCTTTCCCATCAACACTGCACATCCTCTTGCTGCATATGTTGAAATTCTTTTTAAACCCTTTGTGGGGAAGAGATGATAAGTCCCTATTTTAAAATAGATCCTCTCTTCCATCGTCAACTCTCCAAACATCTTATCTTCCTTGACATATGCCCTTTCCAACCAAACTCATCACGCATCAGGGTTTGAACAAGTAGACAACTGAGCAACCTTTGGCCCTATGTTTGGAAGGTTTAATACTTCCAAAATGGCCTGAATAGAGAAATCGACTATCACACCACAAAGGTTAACCGTGGTGCCTTGTTCCTTATTGTGCAAAAATTGGTACATTTTCCCTAAGTACCAAGCACCGCTTTCAGAGAGGATAGGCCATAATGGGGATCCTTTGAGGTGGTCCCTAATCACCTCTGGAGCAAACTCTATGAAAGATTCAAAATTTAATTCCATAATCACTGTAGTGAAGATGGACCTTTCGTGGATAGCATGAACACAATCCTGGGGCAACATGAGATGTTGTCCCTATTCAGGCACTGCTGCAACTCCTCCTTCTACCTATCTTCATTGTACAATAGTAGGGTCCTCTTGGTGAATGCTAAATGATTGTTCCTCCTACTCTTCATGTTATCTGGCAAGAACTTATCCTTTGCCTCTCGTAGGTCGTTTGCTCCCACCTTGAGCAGGACCTTCCTATTGTCCGCGTTTCGGGGCCATCTACAATCACACGGGGCCAATCATTAGTAAGTTTATTTTTGAAGTTAGGTTATACCTTACTACTTTTCTTAATGGAATTTTTTTTATCTCTAATTGATGTTAATTACATGTCCCTAAAGGATTATAATATTGAGTCCTCTTGCTTAGGTGGTTTCCAAATCTATTTTCTAGTGTAACTAAGGGGATAAAATTATTTTTGGCACATTTATCCTTAAAGTTATAACTAATTACCCTTGATAATGTCCTTTGGGTGATGAAAAATTCCAAAAAATTTATGATCTATTTAGCACGTGCCCTTCCCCCACGACTAAGCTGAACACTTCAGGTTCAAGTAGGTTCAGACGGAATGAATATCGGAGGACCAGCGAGCAAGATAGAGGTATGAAAGCAAGGGACATGCAATCGCAAGTCATGGAGACAAATTTGAAAAACTCCCCCATGTGAATAATTCAAAATGATGGCAAGTGGTGCAGGGGAGTCATGTATATATAGGTTTTTGTGACGCGATATCGCGGCCTATCGATGTTAAGGCACTAGGGAATATACTGAATTTTGAAGATTTTTTTGAAATGAATGATGGAAACTAAGGACATGTGGACAAGTGTTAAATGGTTCTAGGGTAATTTAACTAGTTCTGAAGGCACGAATAATTATGTGTGGGTGGCATCGATCAATAAGGGCCTCAGGTGGTAAGGGGGAGAAAAAGGCCATGTGATGGTTCATAGGAACATTGGAATTCGGAGGGATAGTAATAAGGGAAAGAATATCATTGAAAATACACTGAGGGTAATAGATGGTATGTGGAAGATGTGTTATGAGTGAAAATTACAAAAATTACGCAAGTGGGTCCTCCCCAAAGCAAGTTCCAACCTATAATGCCCTTGCGTAACCACACTTAAAAGTGTTCGTGGGCACTCGAAGGGTTAAATGTAATCCATACTAGTTCCACAAAACACACACATATGTAAGTATCAACAGAATGAGGTTGAAATTAAATGCTACACAAGACACGAGTTACAATTACATGCATAGCGAGGTGAGACGGGGTATAGAAGGGAGTGTAGAGATTGGGACATGAGGAAACTGACCTAGGGCACAATAAATCCTATGTGTACAGCATGATTAATATGTCATTAACTTGTCGTTCCAAGATCAGGACTAAGTCCATTCTTCTAATCAGGGACACCACATTGTTTCATCCCATGATGAGTGACTATGAGAGTACCATAACAACAAGGCATACGATCACTTGGCATTTTGTTCGCGAGAGGAGTGATTTTTGCTTTGTGGCACTTCTTTTGTTTTTGTTATTTTTTTTCGATTGCTAAATCCAGAGAAGCTGCCAACCTTTAGGCATGGGTGCATGTCTTTCCAGTGGGAACCCCTAGAACAACATTAGATTTTTGAGTGCCTTTTGATTACTCTTACTCCCATTTTGCATTAGATCTACAAGGATCTTAGTACAACCCTAGGGTTTCTCTTGTTGCATCATGAAACCCATCAATGATATGGCACATTAGCCTTTCCTCAGAGAACTCATGGCTTGGATAGTTGTTTAACAGTGCATAATATCTTTCTAAGGCCATGTCCAAGTTCATGTTTTGCTTGTTTCCACCCTTGGATTTGTTTCCTCAAGGTTGACACTCTTGGATAGGTTTGATACCTTTCGTTAAAGAGTTCTACCATTGTTGGCCAACGTTGTATTGAATTTGGTTTTAACGATCTATACCATACTTTTGCTTGGCCAACAAGTCTCATAGGAAAGAGCTTGAGTTTTTGCTAACCGTTATCAATGTTTTTCCATGCACAGGCATCGTAGAAGGCTTGTAAATGTTGTTGTGGATCTAAGTCATAGCCTCCTAAAAAATTGGGAAAGTTTTTTAAATCAAGCCTGAGTAGGCGGCTCTCTTTACGATGCCTACGAGAGATTTGAACAACCTCTTGCATTTGCGCTAGGCTTGTAGTGGCCAGTAGGGGTTCATCGTCATCGAGTAAGTTATGCTTTCATGCATTGGGATGATGGTACCTTCGTTTATGTTTATAAGAAACCCCCACTTGAAGTTGTGTACTCCAATCTTCATTGTCGTATAATTTGTTGGTTCTCCAATGAATTGCCTCACTAGATGTGGCATTATCGTAGTCTTGTAGGAGAGGCATGGTTGTGAGATTGTGTGTGAATTTGTATGTGACTTTTTGTAATTATTTCTTTCTAAAAGATATATCATTAATTCCTATACAGTGACCTTGTATGATATAACTAATCTAGATAACTAGCACCATCCCCTGCAACGGCGCCAATGATGAGTGGCTAGGTACCCCTACACTCAACCATACGAATAAAAGCGTTCACGCATAATTCGGTCAAACTCTGTAGACGGGCTAGTTGTGGTATCTAAATAGTTACTCGTAGATCACAATTCATTGTCTTCCCACCTGGACTAGTATTAGCTTTGTCACATATGGTTTAGTCCAGAGTGAGGTGTATGATGTGTTCCTATACTATTGCTACTCCTAGGGCTAATGGAAAATAATATCTACTAAACTAGGAGAGAGAGAGAGGGGGAGAGAGTCTAAGCTAGCCTAAGTGCAATGAGCATCTGTTCCTTAATCATCCATACACATCTTGGACCTCGTGCATGACTACCATTGGGATTACCAAGCGCATGGCCTAAGTACACTACTGGGTTACCAAGTAGTCACACTTAAATGCTCGTGACTAAGGCGTACTCATTCCGCGTTACTAGGAGATAAAGGTAGAGAGATATTAACTAGGAAAGTAGTAAATAACAATTAAATAATTAATTAATTAAGCTAAGTGGATGCTGCAATGCTGAAGTAATCTTAATCTTTATTTCTGGTCATGTGCGTGTCCAAGTACATCACACTCGAATAAGGATGTTGTACAATTACAATCACTACACTACGGGCATACACTGGGAGAAAAGGGTTGAGAGGAAAACTGATGTACTAAGAACTTATTGAAAAGTTAAACTTAATAATTCTAAAAACTACCTACCAGATCTGTCTACCTCTTATTTATAGCTAAGGAGATAGGCTGTGATATCGTGTACGCGATATCGTGTCTAGGCTGCGATATCACGTATGCCATATCGTGGCCAACAAAATGATAACACATCAATCATAAACATGTATCTAATGCACTTTAAACTATCCTATAGGTATAGTTATGAATAAATAAGTCCTAGTTACTTGCCCATTTTGGGAATTGGCCTTGATTTTGTTACTATGAAATACTAGGGGTGTTGACTTCTCTTCCTTTGGTGAGGGAGGAACCATCACTACATGGATGGATTCCTCATCAGTGGGAATGTTCTTACTAACAAATATGAAAGTCAACATTTTGACTAGTGCCTTGCAATGTGTGGTGGATGTCATGATCAAGTCATACAAGCTTAGAGTTATGTTCTTTTGCTTAAGGGATTGTCTAACCTGATCCATCACACTAAGAAAATTTTTATTGTTGGTTTTGGGCTTATCACCCTGGTTGTGCTTCACTTTCTCCATGTGTCCCAAAATGTGAACTTTGGCCTTAGGTTGTTACTTTTGGAACTTTTTCTTTTTGTTATAAATATGGATTTTTTGATCCTCCTATGGCTTGTTGGTTAAAGGAGGTTGAGAAAAGGAGGTCATGGGTATAGTTAAGATGGAAGTGGGCTTTGGTGTATCCACTTCCCTCCATGCCTCCATCTTTTTTCCACCCTTGTTGTTGTGCTTTTGCTTATGCTTCTTCATTTACTTAGTTGAAGTTTTTTAATTATCAGTCATTAGTTGTGAGGAACAGTTAGTAGTAGGAGGTCATTGTGCAATTGGTTGGGCTATAGCTGGTTGAATTGTGTTAGGCTAGGGCACCCTAATGACAAAAGGTTCACTTGAAAGCATTCATAATGATACTCTTATGACAAAGAAGGATCTTGAGCTGGTGAAAGCTAAATAAGCCCTTTCATCACAAGGGGTTACTTGGATCACAAATGGTTCTATTGAGGGTCTCTGATCATCATCAATGTTAAATGCTAAAATAACATAAGGACTATCATTAGCATTCAATGAGTTTTTGTAGACTTACATCAATTTATTTTGTGGATACATTAGGTTGGAAGCATCTAAGACTAGCTTCCCCTTATCTATCATCCTTTGCATGTCATCCTTTAGTGCAAGGCAGAAGTCTGTATCATGACCAGGTAGTTGGTGATAATGGCAAAAGTGATATAGTTTGAAGTACCTAGGTAGTTGGGGATCATCCTTTGTTGGTTGAGTGGGATCCTTGGCTATTTCACATAGCCACTCATGTTTCCTTTAAGTGGTTTTATTCACCTATTTGTGTTGCACGTGTCCACTCTTTAGTAGTTGATCTAGCAACTTAGATGGCTTTAAAGATAAGGAAATGTACTTGCTATGGTCTTTCTGCTCAAACTTTGGCCTAGTGGTAGTCGATGCAATGGCCTTAAAGGTTGATGGTTGGTTATCGATGTCATTAGTGAGGACCTTGAGTGAGTTGGCCTTTTGCCCCTAGTTAGAGGTCTTGGCTTCCTTAGCCATAGTTTCTATAACCATGTTATTGTGTTTACTCTTTACCTTATCCTTCTGCGTGTGTTACTTTTTTTACACTACATAGGTCAAGTCATCAGTGGCCTCTGCAGTGTCCTCTATGTTTTTGGTCTAAGAGAATGATTGGCTGAGGGACCAAAAGTCAAGGTAATAGAGCTTGGACTTGATAAAGTCATTAATAACTTCATTAAATATAGCCAAAAGGTGTGCTTTGGCTATAGGCTCTAGTATTTTGTTTAGCAGCCCCTTCCACCTCTAGATGAACTTCTACACAAGTTCTAGGGATACCTACTTAACCTTCATAAGTTGGTCAAGTGTGGTGTTGGGCTTCAATTTATACTTGAACTGGTTAACAAACTAGGCTATCAAGTCCTCTAGAGAGAATAAGAATCCTCTAGGTAACACATAATTCCAATCAAGTGCTTTCCTAATCAAAGACATAGGAAAAATCCTCATGGTGGTATGAGACCATGGCTGTAAGAGTAAACACTTGGATCAAAAGGTAATAAGGTAAGCATTAGAATCACCTTCTTCATTATACTTGCTAAATTGCGAATATGACACCAAGAGGAAGTGTCAAGGATGGGACCATAGGACTAATGGGATCGTCCTGGCAGAAGTTCATAATCTTAATAGTTAGTGAAGTAGAGGCTTTAAGCCTCTTTAACTCCTCTGTTAGGTCCTAGATCATCTAGAAGGCTTAATCCAGGCCCTGTGATGGCCCTATTGGCTGTGGGCTTATGCATATAGTAGTGACATCTATTGTGAGGCCTATAGCCTCACTATGGTTTTCAAGATAAAAGGAAGTGGTTATGTTATGATTATAGCTTGTGGACCAAACAAGGAAAAGGATGTCTGCACCGATACCTAAGGCACAAATGGGATAAAGGGGATGTGTGACCCTTGAGTTTCTTGGGGTCTCATGGTAGGTCCCACATAGGTATTTAGTGGGTTTGTGGTGGTGAAAACCATCATTGATGACTACACATATTAGGACTATGTGGCAAAAGGCATTAATGGGTTATAGGTCATTGGCTGTGGCATTTGCTAGGTCTAATGCGCAGCTATGACAAACATGGAATCAATCATGGTAGGATGGGAGGGAGTGGAAGATTGCAGCACCATGCCTACAAAGAAAAAAAAGGTGTTAGAGGAAGGTATTATGATCTTGAGAGATGTTTGTTGGAACAATCCTCCTAGGATGTTTTCAAGCTTAGACTCTACCCTAAATTCATCCTCCTCTTCTTGTTGTTCTTCTGAGCTATGCTTGTCATCCTCTTCCTCCACCTTAATCAATTGGGCTAGCATACCTACATAGATGTCATTAAGAGGCATTTGGTCATTGGGGGAATGGTTGTACTCTTTACCATTGTGATGGATGTGTTCAAACTTCCTTTTGGCTTCTACTTTCAAATAAGGAATCAGCATGCTAGCTTGTATTTTGGTGCAAATGTAGTTATATAAATCTTCATTTATAGCTACAAAGTTGAGAATCTTCCCCCTAACCCTTAAAGATTGCCTACATTTAATGATAGAAGGGTCTTTGAGATCATAGACCCTCATGGCTTGTTGGCTAAGACCTTCACTAGTAAACTTGAAAGGAAACTTGGTGGACTATTGAAAATACATGGCTATTTTTGTCAAAATGGCTCAAAATAGGCTATAAAATGCAAAAATAGAAGTAAATCCCAACAAGTAAAATTCAAAAATGCTCAAAGGAAGCAAAAATAGCTGAAAATGGAGCCCTTTCTATAATTCGTAAGTGGGGGCTAATGGGGGTTTACCCCTTTACCAAATATAGAAAGCTAGGAACATTAGTGTTAAGCCTCATCCATGCTAGCCTCCCAACTACCTCTACACTAGGTATGGCAAAGGGGGAAAGAAAATGGGATGAGATGATGGGAAGCTCACACTTTTCTAATCCAACACTAGTGAGGGGGAAAGCTAAAAACCAAAGTGGAAAGTTGGTGTTTTTCCACTAAAACTAGTTTTGGCAAGCTACAAATTCTCTCAACTTGGAAAGATAGGGGGAATCTAACTTCCGAAAGTTTAATGGTTTACAAAAAGGGTTGCACCACCAACTTTAGAAACTGGAAAGAATTGGTAGCAAATAGAAAAAAAAAATGTAGAAAGGTTTCAATGTTGGCTTTGGCTAAGAAAACCCACAGTAGTTGCTATGAAAGGCCAACACCAAACCACCTGCAACTTATACGCTACAATATTGGTCAGAGGGGGGAAGAGGTAGCATGATCTTTTGAAGGTTTTGGCTACAAAAAATTAGAAAAACCTACAAATGGCAATGTTGGCAATGGGGGAAAATAAATCTAATCATAGAAATGAGGCGAACACCCTCCTTCTAGCACCAAACAAACTGTTACAACCAGAAAATTCAATCGTTGGAAAACCAAAAGATTTGATGTAGTAGCCTCAACCCTGAATCCTCAAGGCCTCCAAAAAGAATGGGATTCAAGGTACCCTGGATGATCCAGTAGATCACCCTAGGAACTTACAGAATGCAAAATGAATAATGAAAATAATAAGAATACAGATCTAGAAATCAAAAGCAAAATATATTGCACACAAACTAAAATTTTGAAACTTTATTTAAACAAATAAAGAATAAGTTTAGGGATGTGTACAAGTGTTTCTCTTGAGAGAGCAGAAGGGGGTTCAATAGGGAATGAATTCAAAGCCCATTGAAGCTAATCTGATCTACTTCATGATCCAAATTCTTAGCTACTTTTGATGCTTTTGAACCTTCTCTGCTACAGCCTTAGATCTACAACTTGGATCACTGCTAGGGGGAGTGACAAGAGTGAGAAATTTGGTTATCATGTTGCTCCATGCTAGGGGTTGGGGATCCCAACAATGTAGCATTGACACCCAAAAAATCCACAAGTCTCAAGGGTAACAAAGTTATAATGCTTCCATGTTGGGGTTCAAGAAAATTCAAGTATGGAAGATTGCAAAAGCTCTTGAGTGCTTGGAAATGCCCAAGTATGAAATTGTGAAAAGTTGTAGAACTGCTAAGATTGTGTGATTGTAAAAACTTCAAAACCTATAAATGGTGTTTGGGGTTGTCTTTTATAGATTTTAGGCCATGAATGGGGCTACACAATGGCTATGATTGGGTTGTAATTTAGCTACATAATGGCTGCAAATTTGCTGCCAAATTGCTACAAATTTCTACCTCGTACAAGTGAGATGGGTGCCCAAATTTGGGGGGTTACTATATATAATAAGTTTCAAAACCCCATGGCCATTCCATTTACTATGAATAGTAATGGGGGCACACCTTCTACACTAGAGATGAATCTTCCACGCTAAGCCTTTTACCATGCTTACTGAAATGGTTGGTCAATGTTACAGTGCATGGAGTGATGAAATCGAGCTTTTGTGGCTTCCACACTAGGCGACATGTAGTTTCCATGCTAAGGGTGGAGAGTTTCCAAGTTGAGGAGAAAACCCCCATCCCTCCATGTTGGGGGTAGGTGAGATTCATCCTCTGTAAATGTTTCTAGAGTAGAAAAGTATATACCCCCAATAAAACCCATCAAATTATCATTTTTGGCTTTCCAAAAGGCATTGATAACCATCCCCCCTCCTCCCTAAGCCCAAATATAGATACTAGGTGACTTTTTATACTTTGGGAATGAGGCTTTGACCACTTATGAGGTATTTTTCAGCCCAAAAAGTATGGAATATGTCAGATTGCCCCTCATGGATCATAATCTTCACATTTACAATGACGTTTTCCCTCGAGTTTGGTGGGGTGAAAGCTACATCATGAAATTTGGCTATAACATGCAAATTTTTATGGTGTTTCAATTGTAGGTTGTCAAACCATGAAAAATACATTATCCAATATATTTATCTTGGACCCCAATGTAAAAATGGTGAAATTTGAATTTTTTATGCTTAACCAATATTAAGTTACAACTGGCTTCTGGCTATGGGGTCCCAAGCTTCTCCACTCAAGTTCAGCATAATCTAGGGTGTCAAAAGCTTATCCAAACTAGAAGTACACTAGCTAGTATATTTCCTTGGAAGCCTAGTGTAAAAATGGTATCTTGGAAATCTAGATGGTCATTCAAGTTGATTTCTTAGCCTCTGGAGATAACTAGTGTCTGCAGCTAGGGTTTAAGCTTGGGTTTGACAATCGAGGATGTTAATTGAGGCTTTATTTGAGCATTTTATCTCCACTCCCCTCATAAATACACCAGATAGCATATTTTTGTAGTGTACCTAGCATAAAAATTGGGCATTGCTTGATTTTGACACCTTTTTAACTTGGTTTTTGGAGTTTCATGGCTATCAAAGGCTCTAGCTAGGTTTGGCAATGAGAATGAGGTGTTTCAAGGTTGTTTGGACTAATAGAAGGCTTGTTATTAATTTCTATGCTAGTTTATATGTTGGCCAATGTATTTCCTCTATAGTCCTAGCATAAAAATTAGGGATTGATCAATTTTGATCCCTTTTTAACATGGTTTTTAATGCTTTGTAACTACTGAAGGCTCTGACTAAGGTTTAGGGTTAGGCTTGGCAATCTGAAGGGTCACTGAAGGTTTCATGTGAGTATTTTATCTTTTTTTCCTACATAAATATGTTGGCCAATGTATTTTTGTTGTGTAGCTAGTGTAAAAATCCTTAGATGATTTTTCCTAACTTTCTCCGACTATCTCCTAACACCTTGAGATCTTCCAATAGTAGTGTCTAGGGTTTTAGTGTGGGATGATACTTTGTTGATCACCATGGATCAAGAATATGCTGCCAAAGATGTACTTTGGCCATGGTTAAAGCCTATAACTTATTTCATGGCCTACATGTTTAATTAGGCATCATTCTCTAGCATAAGAACTTGTTGAATCTTCAAATCCCACCGTATTGGGATTTTTCATGGTTTATTTGGGTGGTGTCCTATGGGCCCACGTAAGGTCAAAAGGTTTTTCAAGAGAAATCCTCAAGTAAACCTAGTGTAAAAATACCTTTCCATTTATGAACATCGAGTTTACTTAATGTAAAGTAGGTGTTTCAAGGTCATTGACTTCCATTTCAATGCATAAGGACAAGGGAAGCCCAAGCATTAACACTTTCATGCATATAACCTTTCTAAGCTTGGTTCCTAGTAGAGGCAATGCTCAATAGCAAGCCTTGGCTATTTTAGGCTTTAAAGTTCATCAGTTGAAAGCATATTTTCACTCTTCTCCCACCCAAAGACAACGCAATTATAGAAGAAGTGAAGATTCGACTCCCATTTTGTAAGATGTCAAGGAGGAGGGGATCAACTAGCAAAAACCCCATATTGGAGGAGGCAAATTCTACTACAAAGGTCAACTCTTAGCTTCCTAAACCTTCCATTGGTGAGGATCCTTCAGCCATGATGGCCAAGCACCCATCTTTCACTATTTGTTACCAATTTTTACTACAATGTGAAGGCGTATTCTATTGCCTAGGCTTGTTCATTTGAAAAATTTTGGTTTTGCTTATGTCAAATCTTGGCTTTAGACTATACAGCTACATATCAATTATTATTTTGGCTTTAGGGCTCTTTTTTGCAAAAATTTAAATTTTTCTTTAAGCCTATCCTATACATTCTTGCCTTAATTTTACTAAAAAATAGCAAAACTTTGCAACTTTTTATTAAGCTTATGGTGTGTGATTTTCAATTTTGGAGTCCATGGGACTATTATACAAGTCTAATGATCACAATAAATTTTAAATCACTATTTTGGGAGCTTCCATTAATTTTTTATGATTTTTTCTATAGACTAGTGCATAGCATTTTTTCTCTTTTCTCCATGATTTTCCTCCAAAGATTAACAACGTTGGCTTACCTAGGAAATTTTTCTAGCAATGCCCCAACACCTTGATGATTACTAGGATAGCATAGAAGGGCTCTACACAAGATTTGAAATTTTTTAAAATTTTTCTGCAATTTTCCCAAGGGTTTTACTGCAAGCGTTTCACTGCAATCTCAATTTTTTCATAAAAAATTCAAGTGATTCTATGTCATAATTTAAATTTTTTTATGTTTTTAATTATAGTGTTGGTATGTGATTTAAGTTGATTTATGCTTGTAAGTAGTTTTTAAAGTTAGAAAGAAATTTTGGAATTTTTTCATGAATTTTGTGGCCATGTGAACTGCCCTATACAATTGCAGTTCTTCAGCTTGCAAGCTTCCTAGCCTACACTAGCAGCATTGGTCACTTTTTGGTGTTTTTCAAGTTATGTATAAGGCTTATAGAGGTCACTATCATGGTGTAAAGGAGTCTTGAATGGCATTTTGAAATTTTTCTCTAGCTTTCCTAGAGTTTTTACTACAATTATTTCACCATAAACTAGTCTTTATAGCAAAAACTTCAGTCAATTTGAGTTGAAGTTTTAATTTAATTACATTTTTTAGAACATTGTTAAAATAGGTTGTATTTTGTTATAGGCTTATTCCCATTGTTTTCTACTCGAAATAAAATTTATGTAATTTTTTATGCATTTTTTATTAACTATGAAACTACCCTCATTGTTCTAGGCTACTTGGTCACTAGGTTTTTTTTGTAAAAATGTCAAAGGTTGAATTTTGGATTTTTGTTAGGGTTAAAGTCAATGAGTTTGGTTGTGTAATTTTGTATGGAAACATTGACTTTATACTTATTATTTTTCTTAAGTATTTTTATATTTTGTTCATTGTTATCTTGTGTTTTAATGGTTTCTTTTGTTGATTAGGCAGAGCTTTTTGAAGCCTATTTTGATAATCATTGAACTAGTTGAGATCTTGTGCTAAATAGGTGTGATAGCACAAAATAGTTTACCTTCCAACATGGTTATTGATCATGGCTCTTTATGGTTCAAGCCTAGGGCTAAAGAGTTCTTAGCATATTTGCTTGAAAACTTCAATGTAATTATCTGGTCACACTTGGTCGCTAACACTATAGCTATTATAGTAGAGATACTTCTATAAGGATTTGCTAGTTGTATTTCCAAGTCCATGGTGGATGATCCTAGCACTCAAGTAGAAGGTTATTGGCATGATGATTCATACACATGGGGGGTGTGCAAGCTATGCCAAATTTGGGACATGCCTAAGTTCATTCAATATAATGTCAACAACACCTTAATGGTAGGCCACTAAATCAATAGTTTGTTTCAGAATCCTCCTAGCACCTTCTACCTTTTGCAAGCATAAGCTCCATCTAAATTTTTTATTTGGTTCTTGTTTTCATTCGGCTATTTGGCTCTAATAGTTTTATTATATTTTGTTTTATATTTTTTATGGCTTACTACGTTTTATACTTACATGATTTTAGTGGTTTAAAGTATTTTTTGTTGTTTTTATTTCTTATTATTTTTATGTGTGCATATATATATATTATGGTTATTGCAATGTCCAAGGTTAGATGAGATCCTGAGCATGACATTGAACTTGATGAGTTACCAACACTACCACCTAAAGTGGAAAATGTTCCACAAAGGTTGTATGAGGGGGCATTGAATGTGGCCTCTCATGTGCTAGGACTTCTTGGGAGTGCCAATGCTCCAATGAATTCCTATGGAAAAAGGTTGTGGCCTTAGAAAAAGAAAACAAACAATAGGCAATTGAAATCAGGCACCTTAAAGATTGCAAGGAGTTTTTAGAGGCTCATGTAACCAATAGAGACTCCTTGCATACTAAGGAAATTAAGTGGTCACACTACTAGATTGTCATCCATGGCAAGGTTTCTCTAGCCAAGAGCAATGCTAAAAAGGACATACAAATTAAATTATTGGTGTATAACATCAAAGATTAGAGGGATTACCATGCTTGGGTTCTTAAATGGGGTAACAAACAAAAGGACCACAAGCAATAATACAAGGTAAAAAAAGAAAGTTATCTCAAGTGGCTATAAGAGGAGGTTATAAAGAGTCAAAAGCTTCAAATGTTTGTGTAGGGAATTAATGCAAATCATGCTTTCAAGTTGTTTGAGGGCTCTCTAATAATGTATGATTCTCCTACTCTTCATATCACTACTACTTCCAAAGTGGTTACTACTGCCTCCTTTTGCTAAGAACCTCCAGAGTGGACCAATGTTGAGAGGAGGAAAATCCTAATAGGTGTAGTAGACCTTGGAGAGATAGACTAGGCCAACCTAAGTGGAGATCAAATTCCTCACAAGTTGGGAGGTTGATCTTACTCTAGAATCTTCATAGGTTTATTTTTAAGTTTGTATTTTCACATTTTTTGTTTTTTTTTTTTATTTTAGTTTAGTTTGTACATTTGTTTTTGTTTTGTTGTTTCATAGTTATGTTTTGGCTACATTGGTTACTAATTAATTTTTTTTATGTTTTTGTTGTGCACAGGCTTTAGGTGATGGCAACAACCCTAGTTGTCCAATTGATGATGATGTTCCTCCTCCTCCTCCAATTTTTCCTTAGGCACACTAGTCTTATTATGTTTCTTGGTCATTTCAGTGATGGTTTTGATGTTATTTTTTATTAGCTATTCATACCCATTAGAGACTATGAGACATTTCATTATTGTTTATTTTATTGTTGCACAATGCAACCATGGCTATTAGACATTCATTTATTCTTGTTATCACTGTTAATTTTCTGTTTATCACACTGTGTGACTTGGTTTTTTATGTTTTATTGTATAAAGAAGGCTATGTGCTTAAAGTGAGACATTATAATGAAAACTTTGGAGTAAAATGTAAGTGTAAAGTAATCAAGTGAAACAAAGTGTAAAATATGATGTAACAAGCTATAATGTGGTAGAAAGAAAGGCTACAATGCATTACTAGTTTAAGGCCTTGGTAGGCCATGTCTAATTTTATGAGTTTTTATATTTTAATAATTTTTATAGATTTTTATGTTTTAAATTTTTTATGGTATTTTCATGGTTTTTAAAGGAAATAATAAAAGACAAATCATGAATAAGAATAAATTATAAAATTTAGGCAAACGTGTACAAGAAAGGCTAAGTAGTTATAATAAGGCTAAAAAAAATTAAGGCATGGTGAAAAAAATGGCACATCTAAACAAAAGGTTAAAACTAGGCTATGAAATGAAAAGGAAAAGGCCACACGATTTTAACATAGGGTTCAACGAGGAGAAGATGTACTCAATCGTGAAACTATTTCCTAATCTTTGAAAGACTAGGAAAAGTATACAACCTTTCTGACACAATCTTGTACTTCCTGTTTTCCTCACTAATAATGTTAAATGGGAGCTCTTCCCATGCTTTGTTAATAGCTTGGTTATTTTTGATCTTGACTTGGTTTACTCCGTTGCGCCTCTCAACTTCGCTCTTAATAGTGGAAGTTTCTTCTTAAAACTCCACTTTAGACCCTTATTCCATGTTAACATTATCAACTAATAAAGGAACCACACTATCTTCATGTATGATTATTTCACCTCCAACATAAGGAAGGTGAATTTATTGGTAGATGGGAGAGGAAACTACTTGTAATTGAGCTAACCAAGATGATGAGTGGTGAGGTACCCCTACACTCAACCATACGAATACAAGCATTTCACACACAATTTGATCGAACTCCACAGACGGGCTAGNGGAATTAGTTCTTTGTTCATTATCCAAACTCTTGTAGTTTTTGCTTCTTAGAGTTAGAATTATTTCCTAGTGCATGCCCGCAGTGTGGTGANATATCACGTACGCGATATCGCGACAGTGATATTGGGGGTCCAATAACAGGGGTCCGATATCAGGACCTATCAGACTTGGTATCTTATATCAGGGTTTTGATAACAGGGGTCCGATAACAAGACCTAACAGACCATGTCTCATCATACCCCCACGACTTCATAACAACTCATCCTCGAGTCAAATAAAGTGAGGAACAAGTTCAATTGATTACACAATGGATAGGTATGGGATTATTGACCGACTAGGAATTTATTTATGCTGCAATGGAGAATTAAACAAAATTTGGACATAGACACAAAAGACAAAACTTGTGGAACTCATGAGGTTCCCGGTAGTGGTGGCTCCTCTATGGGTGCCTCTTCTTTGTCCTGCACGATCAAGCTTCTGAGATTGATACCATTGAAGAAGCACTTAACTTTTCTCCTCTTCTATCTAAGGATTATGAGCCGTCCATGTTGATGTTCCAACATTTGATGGAGTCGACACTTTCTATGAACATGGCAGTTGCAGGAACACTTGATTGTCCTTAACATGTTATGCCGCAAATATCCGTCATTCCTCTTCATAGGCTTGGGCCCTGACCTCTCCACATTTTTCTTGGATAGATTATGCAATAATAGGAGTTCCATGATGGCTGTTGAGTGATTGTGCCTCCTTCTCTACATGTTCTGCATGAAGTCCTTAGCCTCTGCCTCCCCCTGGTCGTTCGGTTGCACCTTGAGAAGGTCCTCCTTGTTGTCTTCTTTTAGGGGCCATCTATAATCACAAAAAGATCAATTGTTAGTAAGGTTATTGAAAAAAGTTCAATGATTTCATACCTTACTCATTGCCTTTAATAAATGTTAAATTCTTTGCTTAGTATGATTTTAGAGTTGAAATTTTTTTCAAGGAAGTTGCCCTAAAAATTTAATGTCGGACCCGGTTTGTTTAGGTGACACATAAAAGGACCTATTTTTGAGGAACATTTGATAAAATGATGACAAAGGAAAGAATAGATTTGGCAACGAAGTACTTAGAGGGTATAAGATTATGTGGTGGTATGCAACAAGTACAAATTGCAAAAGTCATGCAAGTGGGTCCTCCCCAAAGCAAGTTCCAACCTATAATGCCCTTGTGTAACCACACCTTAAAATGTCCGTAGGCACTAGAAGGGTTAAATGTAATCCATACGAGTTTCACAAAACACACACATGTAGATACCACTAGAATGAGGTAAGAATTCTATGCTATACGAGACACGAGCTACAATTACATGAACAATGAGATGAGACGAACTATAGAAGGGATTGTAGATATTGGGATATTAGGTAACTGACCCAGGGCACAGTGAATCCTGTATGTAAAGCATGATTAATATCCCAATCTCTACAAGTCCAAGTCATTCCAAGATCAGGACCAAGTCCATTTCTCTGATCAGTGACACCGCATTGTTTCATCCCATGATGAGTGACTATGAGAGTACCATATCAACAAGGCATACAATCACTTGGCATTTCGTTCAAGGGAGGAGTGATTTTTGCTTTGTGGCACTTTTTTTGTTTTTTTTTTGTTTTTTTTTTGTTTTTTTTTATTACTGAATCTAAAGAAGCCACTAACCTTCAGGCATGGATGCATGTCTTTCCAGTGGGACCCCCTAGAACAGCATTGGATTTTTGAGTGCCTTTTAATTACTCTTACTCCCATTTTGCATTAGATCTACAAGGATCTTAGTACAACCATGTTGCATGATAACTCTCACAGACATCACCAAAGAGAATTCGCAAGTCCCCTTGATGTCATACCCTAATCATTCCCTCTTGGTCCATCCTTCTTCATTCTAGGTACAATGAACACAAAACTAATTTTAAGTTTTAAGAATGTAAAGAATATCACTATACCCTCAAACAGAACCTCTTATTTGTAGAATGGATGAGTGGGTGTAATGGACTCACTATCCAAATAATTGATCATTCCAGACTTGATAACATAGAACACACCTCAACCAACGAGCCACATGAGTGTCTTATTCATAGATGAGATTACTTATAAAAATATAAAAGATCAAAAGACAAAAAGAAAAAAAGGTAAAACAAGAAATTGAAAAGTGAAAAAATTGAAGACAAAAAATTGTAAAAATTAAAGAAAATGAAAAATATTTATTAATCCTGCTTATTATTAGAATGGGGGATATCCCCCATCACTAAACAGTTGAGCATGGCGAGGATTAACAAATGAAAGATCAAGATCCTTGCATGTTGGAAACATTGAAACTTGGTCATACTTACCCCATTGGGGTTCACACACTTTATTATAGTAAACATAGTGGGACAATTTATAAGATGTGGTTCCTGTATAAACAGTTGACCCACTATGATACTTGGGACCGTAAGATGGTATGCAAGGATTAGGATGTCCCTCTCCATGGCTGTATTCATTGGGCCATATAGTTGTTGGAGTGTTAATTGACGGCCTTGATGAAGTAACACGAGGTGTTGGGTTCGAAGAGAAGGATTCACCATAGTGTTGGACTTGTGCTGAGTTGGAGAATGCAGTGGCCTTGGAATTGTATTGTCCCTTCCTACAGTTATGTCTAAAGAAGGAACGCTTTGGATGTTGAGGAGGTCTCTCATTGCTGTTGGCAATAGTAGCACAAGTAACATTCGTGGGTTGTTGTTGTGGTGCAGACACTTCATGAATAGTTGGTGGCGATGTAGAGGGAGGGAAAGGATGAGAACATTGAAATTTAGGAGAAGTGTAAGGTACACAAGGCAATGGTTGTGTTGAGAACATGGGCTGATAGTACTGAGGAGAATCATAATGCAGCGAGATAGAGTATGTTGACCCAGTTGGGGAAACAGGATGTTGGACTAGATAAGCATTTGGATTTGGATGATATGAAGGGTGTCTCTAGTTTAGGGATGGCTTCCCCCA
>MNCI01009747.1:118440-141282 GCA_015680685.1 Gnetum montanum
AGTTCTAGCATCATACTCCACCTTCTAATGGTTTCCAGTTCTAAGGATCAGTACCAGCTTTCCGCTTCTTTTACTAGTGTCCTTGGGAACAACTTTAGTTTTTGCCACTCGTTCTCAATGTTCTGCAAGGCACATGCATCATGGAATGCTTGTAGATGGTTTTAAGGATTAACATTGTATCCCCCCTCAAATCGTGGGATGTTATTCATATCTAACCTCTTGATCCTGCTATCTTTTTGGTGCCTTGTGGGAATTCTCATAGCCTCTATGATGTCTAACATGCTTCGGGTTGCAAGTAGGTGTTCTTCATGGTCATTCCATTCATGGCATCTATGATGTCTATGCAGTTCCCTACTCTCCCTTCTTTCATGCCTCGATCCTCTCAAGTGCCCTCATCCTCTTTCTCGACTCTCTCATCGAGGTTTCTTACTATGCTTACCTTTATCCTCATGGTTAGGCTCCTTATGACTACATCCTGATACTAAAGGAGAGGGTGAATGTGATGATGAAGGTGAAGAAGAAGGAGACCCATCTCCATGACAATGTTTCCTACCTTCTCTTTGGTGGTCCCAACCCTGATCGTGATAATGATCAGAATGCCTACCCTTATCATGTGTTTGTGTTCCCTTGTTGAACACTTGGTGTTCGTGGGGGTCAAAACTAGGGTTGTAAATTGTGGATTGAAGGTTCTGATACACCACCTCCTCACCATCATTAGGAGGGGGAACATCATTTTGTGGAGAACCGATTGAAATAGGTTCACCACCCTCAATTTTGCTTAAGACAGGTGGAGCATTATGGGGTCTTTTGCCCTTCAACGATGTATAGTATCTCTCCTGCCACAAGTCCCTTTGATGTTGCACTTTTGTGGGATGGTAATCCCTTGTGTCATAATCCCACGCAATGTATTCTGCGTATAACTATGACATGCCTATTCACGCGAGAACATGAAGAAGCATGTTGGGGACTACTCAATTTGGAGGCAAAACTCTGTTATCCTTAAGTCTCTCCAACGTAGTTGTTTGTCTTGATGGAGAATAAAGGTAAAGTTAGGTACATACTCATCGTGATGAATATATACCACACGGAATTGTTGAGGCACTGGCTGATCTTGGTTACGTGTGTTGTGCTGTCGATTGTCTCTTGTGTGAGTCCTAGGCGGTGAAGTGCTTTTGTGCAAAGAAGAAGACATTTTTGTCTTGTTCGGTGTGTTGTTTACCATTATCTTATCTTTTCTTGATCAACCCTAAGGGTTCGTTCTAGCTTCCAAATGATATGGATGATTTCCTATGTTCTACGTAGCGCACAAACAACTAAGTCCCTGGCAACGGTGCCAATGATGAATGGTGAGGTACCCCTACACTCAACCATATGAATACGAGCGTCTCACACGTGATCCAGTCGAACTCCAAGGACTAAGTGCTTACACGCCCTAATGGAACACTTAAGGTTAATCAATTGCTATCTTCCCAAGCTTACTTGTATTGTCACGATTGTATGGTTAAGTAAGCTTGAGGTATATGATTTTTATATCTTTTATCTTTTTAATGTCTTTACACTAATGAGGAAAGGTGAAGAGAACTAAATGACTAACTTATATTGACTATTCACTAACTAGGTTCTAATTGTCCTAACACCAGTATCCATTCCCACTTGCTGCACACACCCTAAACTAGTGCAACGCTGTTGGGATTACCAAATGCTACTCATTACTGGGTTACCAAGCATTACACACATGCTCGAAGCAATCGTATTAAGTGCACTTAACTAGGAGAGTTAAGGGTTGAGAGAGATTAATTATCTAGGAAAGAATTTAAACATTTAACAGTAATTAAATCCTATTTAGGTTAGTCCACATGCTGCAAGGTTTATCAGAAAGTTCGTCTTTATTACCATACACAAATGTGTGCTCAGGTACAATTTGCTCGAATAAAGATTTGTTCACTTTAAGACTCCTGTTGCGAGCACATGGAAATTATTCTAAGTCTAGAACGGTTAAACTGCTATAGTTTGGCTAAGGGTCTAGATCTAGATGAAGAAACAAGGGAAAGTCGCCTCTTATTTATAGATGTTGTGGCGGGCCGCGATATCGTGGATGCTATATCGCATACACGATATCGCGGATGCTATATCGCGTACACGATATCGTGACTCATTAGTTGTAATGCCATGTGTTGGGAAAAATAAGGAAATTGTGTCTACCATTATTTTCCACTAAATTACAAGTGATTTTGATCATAGGCTTCAACATGGATTTTCTTTGTGGTGTTTCAAACAATTCATAATCCTCTCTCGGGTTCTTGGATCTAATCAAAATTTTATTCTTATTATTACTTTGTAGCTCTTTTTTTTATTATAGAGTTAGAAAAATTTCAAAAATAAACCCTTACTTCAAAAAGAATTTAATTGTTATGGCCCCTCATAATCGTTATTCTCTTATTTATTATATATTCAGATGATTAATTAGGAGGAAAGATTAAGTTTATTAGCTCTTATTCAATTTTTTTTATCAAGATTTGATTAATTGTTATTACTCTTACCTTAAATGTACTCTTCTTGGTGTTAGAAAAATTTTGCTCAATTTGCACAACTATGCACAATGCTCTTCCCCATAACTAAGTTGATTGCATCATGATCAAGAGGCTTCAAGCATCATGCAAATCAAAGCTACAACAAGGAAGTTATGGAGTTTGGAAGTTTATGCATCAGGGAATTAGAAAAATAACATGAACTCCCCTTGCTTGGAATGTGGAAAATGAAAAATTTTCTAACTCCCATGCATATATATAGAATTTTTAATTAGTGACATCATAGATCTTACATTGTAGCTATGACATATCAGGACCTAATACATCATAGCTACGATGTCACCTTGAAAAAATTTGGATTTGAGCAATTTTTGATGGAAAAATTAAATCGAATGGATAATTAGGAAGATGTAAAGGTGGTTTGAAGAGTTCTTGATCATAGATGATGCTTAGAATATGAAAATTTAGTAGTAAAAGTTTGTGAAAGAAGGAATCTTTGGCACAATAAGTTAATGAAGTATATAGGAGATGGTGGTAGGAATTGCCAAAAGTATGATCAGTTATGAGTATGGAGGAAAGTGAAAAATGATGATTTAAGTATGTCAAAGGTACAAGATGATGTGGAATTGTTCATCAAGTATGAAGCATAAGAGTTATACAAGTGGATTCTCCTCAAAACAAGCTCCAGCCCTTAGTGCCCTTGTATAACCACACCTACAAGTGTCTGTAGGCACTAAAGGAATTGAATGTAAAACATATCTATCTTTCAAAACACATATTTTAGTATCGCTTTAATGAGAAAAATAACACAAAACCATTAATGTATGATTATATATAATAGTGAGGTGGAATGGGAGTAGCAAGGAATTGTAGAAATTGAAATGTGAAATATCTTACCATAGGCATAATAAATTATGTGTGTAATATATGGTTAAACTTATCCTTAGCCTTTCTATTCAAGATCCAAAACAAGTCCATACCAATTAATAGTAACATCACATTGCATCATCCCAAAACTAGCAACCACATGACTATCACAACTATAAGGAGTATTGACACTTAGCAATGAAGTTCAAGGAAGTAGTTTTATTAAGAGCATACTTTATTATTATTATTTTTTTAAGAAGACTTAGCCCTTAGATAGAGGAGTGCCTTTAGGAATGGGTAACATGTCTTTCTAGCCCCGTAACCAATGCAAGTCCAAGAAAATTTTAAATTTCTGAGAAGTTACCTACCTTCAAGCATGGGTAACATGCCTTTCCAATGGAATCCCTTGAGATTTTTATTCTATGCAATTATTAGATTATGATTGTGTCAACCTGACCAAAGGACTACCTTTAGGCATGGGTAACATGTCATTCCAGTGACATGACAAGGTAGTACTTATTTTATACATACTTCCAGTTTTCGTTAGAAATTCAAGTGAATGATACAACTTAACATTAGGATAAGACTTATAGTACGAGCATTAGAGAATCCACAAATAACCTTGATGTCATACCCTTGTCATTCACACTTGGGTTTTCACTTTTCTATCCAGGCATAATAATCACAAGTTTATTTTAGTTTTATTCTAAAAAGAATATCATCATGTTTATGGTAAGAATCTCTTATTATTAGAAATGAGTGTATGGATGATATGGTCTCACTGTATATATGATTAGTCCTTCAATGATTTAATAATATAGGGTAACATTCACATTATTGGAACTACATCGTATTTTATTCCTTGCACTTTATTAGAAAAAACAACAAAAATATGTACATGATAGGTAGTGAAAATTTATTAAAAAATGACAAGAATGAAAAATGTAGAAAGAATTTAAAAGATATTTTAAAAAATGAAAAATGATTAAGAAATGGAAAAAATATTAAAAGAATAGAAAAGATATTAAATAATGTAAAAAATGAGTAAGGAATGTGAAAAGTAAAAAATAAAAAATAAAAAATGTTAGAAGAAAAACTTGTGCCTAAGTGTCAAATTTGACACCTCCACAACTATTATAAGAAGTGGATATCTAGAAGATGGAACGAATAGTAAATGGTTTGGTGGATAGGATAGAGTCCTTGAAAGAGTAAGGAAAGTCATGGTATGGCTTAACTTGTTGAATATTGACAAGAATCAACTTTTGTGGAGTTACTGGATGATAGATCTGCATGATGCCAAATTGGTACATAGCATGGATGATGTATGGCCCTTCTTATAAGGTTTAGAACTTAGCCTTTTATGGGACATGACTAGGATTATAGTAGAGGACTTTATCACCTGGCCCAATTGATACTTTTCTTATTCTAGCATCATGTCTACATTTAAAATACTTTTTGTGAATTTCATTACTTATTTGGGCAACCAATCAGTTTTTATCTAGAAGATTGATATTCATGATGCGTTCTCTTTGAGCTAAACTTAAATCAAGGTTAAGTATACTAGTAGTAGAAAGAATATGGAGTTTCGCTTGAATCGGTAGTGTGGGTACTTTGTCGTAAACTAACTCATATGGGAAATACCCTATAGGAAGTTTCTAGGTGGATCTATGTACCCATATAGTGTCATTTGGCTTTGTGCTCCAATCCTTCCTATAAGAACTAACTATTCTAGTTAATATTCTTGTGATCTCTCAACTAGTCACTTTTTCTTAACCATTTGCTTAGGGATGGTATAGTGTAATTAATTTGTGATTTACCCCATTTTGTTGCATTAGCTTTTTAAATGTAGCACCCATAAAATGAATCCCATTATCGAATATAAGGATGCTTGGTACTCCAAACGTATTCACCACATGTTGTTAAAAGAATTTAGTAGTTATTTTGGCTATGTAATCCTTGACTACAGTTGCTTCTACCCACTTTGTGCAATAATCAACTATTACTATAATGTAAGACTTTCCATTTGACATTAGTGTGATGGGATCCATAAAACCAATTTTTCAAATGTCAAAAGGTTCTAATGGTTGTATCCACTATTGTGGCCCTTCCTTTTTTGTTGTTATCCCTTCATCTCTTTGACATCTTTCACAAGGCTATGCAAACTAGTATGCATCCCTAAATATGATAGGCCAAAAGTAGCTTGGCATTATTAATTTTAGTGTTGTCCTTCATCCTACATAGTGACCACCACATGGTCCTTCATGTGCATATTGTAGGACTTTTTGTTGACTACCCTCTTGAATGCACCATCTTATTAGCCCATTAGCGCATATCTTGTAAAGGCTTCCATTGATTTCCATATGTCTTTTCACTTTGTGAAGGAACTATTATTTATGTTTCTTGTCCCACTCAGTAGGAAACTCTTGTCTAGTGAGATAAGTCATGTAATCAGTAATCCATGAATTTCTTATTGAGTTGATAGCCTTGGTTAATTTTGTAAATAAATTTTCATCACGAAACTAGTCTCATAATGATTCATCATTCTATTTGGGTTCCCATCTAGGTCTTAATAAATGATCTGCTACCATATTTTTAGTTACTTTCTTATCGATCATGATGATATCAAATTCTTGCAAGATAACTAACCATCTTATCACTCCAGGACTAATTGTCGGCTTGTTCATTAGAAATTTGATGACACTATGATTTGTGTGGACATAAACAAGGTACTCGAGCACATGATGTCTAAATTTTTTAAGTGCATACACCATGGCCATTAGCTCTTTTTCTGTTGTGGTGTAGTTAATTTGTGTCCTAATGATGCTTTGACAAGTGTGGTGTGTATAATAAGGTTGTTTCTACTCATTTAATTAAGTCATAATGTGAAAAGACTTTGACCAATCTAGAGCTTGAAGGATTGGTATCTCAATTAGTTTCTATTTTAAAGTTCCAAATGCTTTCTTATTTTTCTATCCATAAAAATGATGCAAGTTTCTTAGTTAATTCTACTAGTGGTTTCATAATCTTTGAAAAGTTTTTGATAAATCTTTCATAGTATCATCTATGACCTAGAATGATTTAACATTTTTGACAGTTTGTGGCCTTCAAGTGATGTCTTGGATGACTCTAATCTTTTCTAGATCTACCTCTATTCCCTTGTGAGATACTTTGTAGCCTAGAACTAAATCATCTTGAACCATTAAATGAATTTTCTACCAATTGAGCCTGCATTAGTTTCTACACATTTTTTTAGTACCTGCTCTAAATGGTCCAAGGCTTGTTCAAAATCTGGCCCATATCTGGAGAAGTCATCGACATAGACTTCAACCCCATTGTCAATTTGCTTCTAGAAGATGTTGACTATAAGTCTCTAAAATGTAGTGAGTGCATTACACAAGCCAAAGGGCATTTTCTTGTATGCAAATGTGCCCCATGGACTAGCAAATGTTGTCTTTTCTTAGTCTTCTGGTGCACTACAAATTTGATTGTACCCACTATATCCATCTAAAAAGTTGTAATACTAGTATCTTACTATAGTATCTAGGTCCTGGTCAACAAATGGTAGAGGGAAATAGTCCTTGAATGTCACCATGTTTAACAACCTAAAATTAATACAAATCCTCCATTTTCCACCCTTCTTTGATACAATGACTAATGGGCTAAACCATTCATTGTATGCTATAGGATAGATGAACCCTGCTCTCAATAGTTTTTCTATCTCTTGCTTAACAACTTCCTTAAGCTTTATGTTCAACCTTTGTTGAAGTTGGTGGCATGGTTTGACAACTAGATCTATATAGATTCAATGTTGGCATATATGTGGATCAATTCCAGCAATCTCATCATAGGACCATGCAAAAGTAGTTGGTCATTTATCTACCACTTCCAGTGATTGTCTCTTTTATTCTTTGGCAAGTTTGGCATTTATAACTAGTTTTTTATTGTTTAGAAAAGCATATTCAAGCATATCTAATAGGGCTTTTAGTTCTAAGGGTTCTAGTTTATAAGTCTCTTGTATCTCTAGTCTTCCCCATTCAATATCTTCCTCTTGATGTGATTTAATGTGAGAAGGTTGTCCTTCTAGCTATTTTAACATATCAATTCCTTCTACATAGGCACTTGTGATTTTATTCACTAGTTCCATGCATATACTAGACTTTGTTGCTTTTTCAATAATCAACCATTGGGTACCTTCATATCTTGTGGCTACTACATATAGACATTATTACACACATATATCTTTTATGCATCTATTGCATGCTGCACTAGTATTCTACTTTATGGTCCAAATTTTTTGCATGTAATTGCACTTGTTATTGTTGTATGTGATACATGGAACTATGTGTCACTGTATGATTCCAACTTAATCTTCCTTGAAGATTTTCAAGGATAAACCCTAATTCCTAGCTTAGCATCTACAATGCTAAGTCATGTCCTTTCCATAATTACAAAAAATTCTTCTTCTTTTTTCTCCACATGTATAACAAGAAAATCAACAAGATAAGATCAATCACCTATGCTAGTGATGACATCTTTCACCTATCTAAGTGGAATAACAATTAATTGATCAATAAGCTCTAGTTAGATGTTGCTTTTCTTTAGTGAAGGAAGATTTCAAGCTTTGTACATATCTTGTGAAATTAGATTTACTCCTAGCCTAGAATTTAGTAGAGCCTTATAGGGTTTATGTCCTACTACCTATAGATATACGTAGGGACTTCTAAGATTTGTTCTCTTCTTGGGAAGTGCTCCTACTTTGATTCAATGTATGACTATTTTGATGAGCATGATAGTGGTCAAGTTTTGACTTGTAGAATTTAAAAGTGTAGTGTTTCCTTGAGGAGTATGTGTGGATGGGATGGATGCAGGTGAAGTTCCCATCCTTTGAATCTTGTTGGGACTTGTCTTGAAAAAGGACATTTCTAGATCCTTAGTCCACTTGTGATCATATCCTCTCATGTAGTTACTACCTTGGTAGCATTTTTTTTGTTATGGCTATGTTGGTAGCTCTCCTTGCATAACTAATGGTGGCACTAGTGGTATGCAAGTAGGATTTTTGAATGATGAATTAGTTATTGGTTGGGATACATGAGAATTTGGATCCATTCATGAAGTAGTGGGTTTAAGATATTCCAGTGGATAGTAGTGAGAGAAAGTATGGATCAAAGTGTTCCTCGGAGAGATTGGACATTGAACATAATATCCATAAGAATTTGGTTACCTATATGGATATTGTTACCTTCGTAGTGGCATCCCCCATGCTTGTGGTTGTTATCACTGCTACTAGTATTATTGTTATGGTTGAGCATAGGCTCCACTTGGATAATATAGTTGGTAAGGTTGTCAAAAGTTACCTTATGGCTAAGATAATTGTCTTGGCATTTGTTTTGTAATAAAGTTTGGATTAAGCACGTATGCTCCAAACTCTTGCAAATGGACCATAATAAGACAACATCCCTTAGGATGTTCATATTGGCACACTTTGCATCCTTCGTTGTCTTTTACACTAGAGTCTATTAATTCCTTGACTATAGTAACTTTTCCTTTATTTTTGTAGTTTTCTCATCCATTGTCTCTTCTTTTCTTTCTTTTTTTTTTTTATGTTTTTGTTCAAGGCCTGTTCAGTATTCTCCCTACTAGCTTGAGTGCAATAGCAAAATTTTCATCCATAAAGTCCCACATCTGCTCTACCTTAGTTGTAATATCATTAACTAATGTTTGGATGGGTAGAGTCTTCCATTGGATTGTATTCTCCAAAGTTTCTTCTTCTTGTCTTTTGCATATTCTCACATCCCTTTTCCTCATTACGGGATCTCGATTAAATTCTTTAACCTATTTTCTTTTCTTTAATTCTCCTTTCTCTTTTGCCACCTAATCTATCAGTCTTTGGATATGATGAGCTATCATTTGGGATAACCTCCCTTGGGCATATACCCCAAGGGTTTCTTTTGTTTAGTTTCTTAGCCCATCGACAATGTGTCATAGTTGTTCCTTTTGAGAAAAACCATAGCTTAGACACTTGTGTAGTAGAGAATAATATTTTCCCATTGCGACATCAAGGGATTTATGTATCCCTTGCTTTCATCCTTGAATCTATTTTCTCAAATTTCATACTCTTGAATAAGTTTGATATTTTTCACTGAAGATCTCTAGCATGGTACTTCATCTTGGGATAGATTCTAGTTTTAAGGATCTGTATAAACTCTTTGCTTCCTTTATGAGTGTTCTTGTAAACAACTTTATTTTCTACCAGTTATTTTCAATGTTTTGCAGGGTGTAGACATCATGGAAGGCTTGAAGACGGTGTTGGTAATCTGCATGATATCCACCTTTGAATTTTAGGATATTGTTCATATCTAGTCACTTGATGCATACCCCTCACATGTCTAGTAGGAATATACACTACTTTACTAATATTAATCATGCTACAAATGGCCACTAGGGGTTCTTCATAATCTTCAAGTCCATGAGCTCTATTGCAGTGGTGATCCCTTTAATGCTCATAATGCTCTCTTTCTTCATGTCTAATTCTTTCTCTTCCTTACTAATAATCATCTTCTTCATCATCAAGATGTCTTCTTCAATGTTCATGTCTCTTAAGATCCATTCATCTTTCCATATCGTGATCTCTTATTTGTCTTTCTCTCTTGTCATACTCTTGGAAGAAATGTGAGAAGGAAGAGGAAGAAGTTGGAGAATGGTGCTTGCTAGTTCTCCTTCCATGACTTCTTGATTCATCCCTTTTTGATTCAGTGGAGGTTCTAGGTCTTGAGTTCCTCCTAAGTGTAGAGTCTTCATTGTCTCCTCTGGGTATTTCTACAATAGTTAAATGTAATTGTATCTTGGCAAGATCTTTGATATAGATGACTAGTGTTTGAGATTGAGATCCATGGGTTTGATAGAATTTCTTTGTGTGGAACATGACATCATCTCTTTTCTTTAGGATAACTGTTTGTGGTACTTTCTTTCCTTTATCAAGCTCATGCCTTGTCTCCATAATAGCATCCCTTCTTACTTGGGCTTCTATTGGTTGGTATAGCTTGGTCATGTGCTTTGTCATGTGGTACCCTTCTTGTACATGATCAAGGTTTGACCTTACAAGGATTGCTTGTAGCATACATGATGTAGAATGTTTTGGAGGTAAAACAATGTTGTCTTGTAAATCTCTTCACTTTAGTTGTTCATCCTAGTGAAAGACAAATGTGAAATGAGGATAATATGAATCAATGTGAGCATAGGAGATTCTAGGTTGCATGGGTGCACTCTAATCTTCTTCATTATATTCCTTGTCATGACTCTTATTAAATTCATTAGCAGGTGGTGATTTCTCCTTAAGTGTATAAGCCATATTACATTTTTGATACTTTTAAGTATGTGTGTGTGTGTGTTAAAAGAATTAATTTAAGTATGAAAGATAGACTTTGTAATTCTTAATACAAAAAACTCCTACAAAATCAACTACTAAGTAAACATTGACACATCCCTGGCAATGGTGCTAATGATAAGTGGTTGGGTATTCCAACACTTTACCATACAAGTCACGAGCATTTACTTGCAACTAGATTGTAATCCATGGATGGATAATGTAAGTATGCTAGTGGTTGATAGTTGGTTCATGATCGTTATCTTCTCACATTGAGTTAGTTAAGTACAAGTAGTATGGTTTAACTCTCAGTGAGGTATATGATATTATGATGTTGTGGGCTCAAATTAATCCTAAGTGTTTCCATAATGAAAATGAGAATAAAGTCTAAATCTAGGTGATAACATGTAGACCTATCCTAGCCTATGGTAATAAGCATATGTTCCTAGCTTGTTGTACATACCCTGGGCTCATGTAACTATTACTAGGATTACCAAGTGAAGTCACTACTAGGTTACCAAACAATTACATTTAGCACTTGAAACCAATTGTACTTATACTACTTTACTAAGAGACATTAGTAAAGTAAAGTGTTTAGGAGATATAAATGTCACAAAAGTAAATATGTTGGAAGTAAAATTAAGCTAAGTAAAGAAAACTAAGTAGAATGTTGTAATGGTGAAAAACAATCTTGATCTTTATTTTCGATCATGAATTATGCCCAGGTACAGTCCACTCAAACAAAAATTCTGTACGATTGTTTAACACCACATTGCAAGCATTCACTCTAACTCTAAGACTAAATCACAAAAATAAATTGCAAGAATTTGGCTAAGTGTTGGCCAAAAGTTGTTCGTTTGATGTGTCAGTGGGTTGGAATTTATAGTGAAGACTAGGATCCACTACATGGTATCTACAATGATGTAAGTAGAGCTACGATATCATAAATACGATATTGCATTTGCTTAGGATTTGAGCTTATTTTGTCAGTTTTATCATACTTTATGTTTTTCTCCCATCATTTGTAATTTGGCCCTTCCTAAGAGGCAAACATTTTGGTATTTGTGAATAAAGCATCTCTATTATTCTAGAAAGGATCTAGAACCTTTTCCCCATATCATAGCATCTTATTTTCTTCATTTATCATTCATTTATTTACGTTCTAGACTTAGAATTTATTCTATCTCTTATATTATATTCCATACTTGGCTAAATCTTTAGCATTTCTACATTGAGCAATTTTCCCACATAAAAATCTCATTCTTTGGGGTGGGATCCAAGATCCTTCTCTCTACACAATAATATTAATATTTCAACATCGTATATCTTTTTATACAATTTTTATAGTTAGTTTTTATTCCATCTTTCTTTTCATGCTATAACTACAACATTTTAAAAGTTTGTGCTCTTTATCTATATTTTACACTTATTTTTTATTCTATCGTTCATACCTTATTCTACACTTAGTTTATTTTCTAATAATCCATACATAGTCATTTTTCTAGTGATTTTACACTTTGTCATTTTTAGGATTAAAAATTTCACTTTTTCATTGTTCTATGCCATTCCTGGTTCATGTGTGATAGGCTACATTTAAATTTGATTGAAGGATTCATGCCCCTTCATTTCATAATCATTGGTTTATTGAGAATTACATTAATTTGAAGACTATAGCTATGCATTAAGTATCTCAACACTTAGTTTGTGGAGGTGTCCTTGTAGAGGTGTAAAAAACATTTTTGTAGGAACAATGTGTAGTTTAGATAAATGGAAAACTCTTTTCCTAATACTTGTATACTGGGACATAGAAAAAACAAATTTATCATTATACCTTATAGAGCTTGCTAGGCAACATCATTTTGTTAGGACAAAAATAAGATGATGAAACCATAAATAGCTTGCAATTTGTTTTTTATGCAAGATGTTTCAAATTCTTCATTATCTTAGCATCATCCTGCCAATATAGGATTGGCTACATAAGTTTGGCTATTCACCTCCATGAAAAACGACATTTGTTTATTTACAATTTTTTCAAATGATCTTCCATTATTTTCTTGATGTAAAATGTTTCAAATCATTAATTGGAATTCATTTCCCAAAGATGACAAGATTAATAAATAATGCAAAAAGCTTTGCATTTAGTCAAAAAGACCAATGACTTGTAAAGTTGATTCCCAATGAGGAGCCGCCCTTCTCCACTTGATTGAATTTGTTCCAGCCGTGCATGCCACCTTATTCTTTGCTACCGATGTGTCACATTTGTGCAACCGGACATGCAAATGGAACCCACCATGCAACGTAACTTGCCCATGATCAAGGCGATTAACTAGCCAAAGTATATTTCACTTTTAAAAGAGGAAAATGTAATATTCTATTCTATATATCATTTTATTTGAAAACAAAATTTATTCCATGATCTCTTTTGGAAAAACTATATGCGCGTGCAGTCTTTTATTCCTTGATAATAATTATACTCCATGCTTTCATGCCAAGCCATATATAATGGTAACGGAGACAAGAGTTCCTCTGACATGTAAATCGTCCCTTCATTTCAAACTGTGTCTTGGCCAGGGGCACCTAAGCCTCAACGTTACGTCATCGTCATCACCTTCGGGTTAACCTCTATATAAAAAGGCTTTGCTTTTATCTTGCGTTTGCAACCCTGGCTCGGTTTTCATTTTTGGTAGCCAGTTTCGCCTGTTGCTGGCGATTTGCAACAGAGTTTGTGGTTTTTTTGTTTCGAATTTTCAGAGTTAAGAAAATGAGCAGCTCTTCGTTCAAAGGCCAGCCAAGGCTGCCGCATTTCGCGCGGCCTAGGCGGTACGAGATTGAGCTTACTCCTCACCTGGAGGCCTGCAAATTCGATGGAAAAGTTGCGATTTTGCTCGACATTGTTGAAGCCACAAAATTCATCGTTTTTAATGCCGCGGATTTGTCCATCCACGAGCATTCCATTTCTGTGCGCATTGCTGAAAATAAGGTATGCATAATGAAGGTTTTGCAACTTTTTTTTTCTAAATAAAATGAGACGATTGATGCTTGATTCACTGAACAAATGAACGTTTTACACTTTTTTTTATTAGTCAATTGATGCTCGACTCGCTGAGCAAATCCTAGTCATATGCACTTGATACGTCGTATAGATTAGCGCGAAGATGTAGAATGCACAATATCTGCTGTCTGTTTGGTATGTGTAATTATTGAACCATTTTTGTTTATGCTCCACTAATGAAATTGGTGTAAGGATTGCCACTGAAATGCAACGGAATATTTGAAAAAATTTTGTTCCTATGAATACAACAAATGTTAGCCACGCCAATTTCTAAATACCCCAGGCGATTTCGTTTTCTGAAGTACATATAGTTTACCCGTATTTTCGTGCTTTCTCATGATACAGGCCCTCACATGATACCAGTCTCAACATCATGCTGTCATGCTGTTGTTTTAATAAAGATTCAATTTAAGGGAGTCTGCCTGTCGGCAGACGTATGATACAAAAGCCTAATCTACCTATCACCTCTACAACTGACTGAATTACAAAATTTCAGATTAGCAATTTACTGACCTTTTTGGTGCATCTGGATTCAAATGTTAAATGTCATCCAAGTCATTTGTTGTGAAATCATAAGCCAAGGAGTTTCTGTATACAATAATAGGATGTTTTGTGCATATGAAATAAGAAATTCAGTTCCATTTTATTATAAATAGATATATATTGTTTAATTTTTTGGTTAAAGCTATATTGCAGACAAAATGGCATATATAATTTCTGTCATAAATGAAAGGTTTGATATTTTTATTTATTTAGATTTCACAGGACATTTCTTACGCGGATAATTTCTGTCATAAATGAAAGGTTTGATATTTTTATTTATTTAGATTTCACAGGACATTTCTTACGCGGATAATTTCTGTCATAAATGAAAGGTTTGATATTTTTATTTATTTAGATTTCACAGACATTTCTTACGCTGATAAACGAGTTTGTATTCAGACTATAACATGACATTTCCATTATACTATCTGAAGAGCTTGGTGACATTGAGTTCTTATTTGTCGTTATTCTTATATGAGGGCTAAACTTTTAAGCATTCTTTATTTTGCAACTAGCTAACTTAAATTATTAAATCATGTTTAAACTTATATGCATTGGGATTGACTACATTATTAAAAGCAACAAGGGGAAGTATACTTAATAGAATATCAAAACTTTAAATGAAATACGGAAATGTGAGCTAAAACTCGGACCTTGATTTTCCAAGGTTAAATTGAGGTCCATTGCAAGCTCTCACGAAAATTATGCAACCTATGATTTATCATCAAAGCTACTCAAAAAGTAGACTTCTTTGGCTTTAAAAGATTTTTGCCTGATTTTGGCCCCTACTATTTTCCTGGCTGTTGGTAGAAGAGGATAAATTGAACTTTTGAGTTCTCAAAGGAAACTTGCTTTTTTCTGACTTTTGGTTTCTATAACGAAACTTGCTCTTTAAAGAAAGTAGCATTTTGATGCATTTAAGTGATATACATCAGATAGGTTCATCTCACATTTAAAATATCCATTTCTAGATTGATTTATAAATTTAATGTCTTTACCCTCTTGCATGAACATTTATTTGTCTGTGCCGTTATGTTATTTAGTAAATTTTTTTGGTGTGGTGTGAAGGAAGACATCTAAATTCTTGCATTGTTTAGACTGCATAAATAAATTTTGAGTCTGTCATTATGATGTCTTTAGAACTTGAAGAATAAATTGCTGTTTCTTGTTAGCAGTAAGACTGACTTTAATTTTTGATTTTGAAGGTTGCAAATCCTTCTTCAGTTACAATTGATGCTGAGGATGAAATTGTGGTTTTGGAATTTGCTGAAATGTTGCCAGTTAATGCAGCAACATTATTCATTGATTTCCAGGGTACTCTTAATGATCAGATGAAGGGTTTTTATAGAAGGTGTAACATTGTGCTATTATCTTTGTGTAATTGGGAAGGTTTTTTTTTTTTTTTGGAATAAAGATGCTTCCTTCTGATGGTTTAAGCAGAACTTTTCTTTTTCTTATTCACTGGGTACAGTACATATGTATTAAATGGAGAGAGAAGAAACATGGCAGTCACACAATTTGAACCTACAGATGCACGACGGTGTTTCCCTTGTTGGGATGAACCTTCTTACAAGGTATATGTACTAGAATGAAGGAATTATTAAATATGTTATAGCGGAATAAAAGTGGTACTATATACTGACAGAGTTACGAAATCAATGCATATTATGTGTACTTGTAAATATTGCACTCCCTAATAAATTAAAAGAACATTTTGAGACATACAAGACTATATAAAATTGTGGGCCTGATCATAGTCTTATAGAATTTGCCTTATAGTTTTATTGAGATTCTTTTTAAGCATAAAATACTATAGCCTTTGTTCATTTTGACTATCTTGCCTTAATTCTATTTTTTTAAATTCTATTTTTTAAATCCTTACCACTTTCATGATACGATTGAAGAATTGATCCTAGGTAAGCTTATGCCGTATCATTTGTATATGATTTTTTGAAAATGTAGTGTATGAGTTGCATGATTGATAATTCAAAAGAATATATATATAATTTCAAATAATATATGTATGTATGTATTTAAAGCCTTTTTTAGACCATTGAATCATTATAGCATTATACGATGTTAATTACTTTTTAGTTATGCAGGCAACCTTTAAGATAACAGTTAAAGTGCCCACCAACCGAGTTGTTTTATCCAATATGCCAGCTGTCAATGAAAACAGTGAAGGAAATTTGAAATCAATTACCTTTCAAGAATCACCAATTATGTCAACATACCTTGTAGCAATTGTTGTTGGTGAATTTGATTATATAGAAGGCACTACTACAGAAGGTTTTCTTTTTCTCTCATCCATTGTCTTTGTGGGTTACTTAACTTATCAACTTTAGTACAGGAAGGAAATGCTATGGAATGTGATTCTTTTGGAGTGTGTAGGAAAGAAAGTCAGAGTGTATACTGAAGTTGGTAAAACTAATCAAGGCAGGTTTGCCTTGGATGTTGCTGTTCGAACTCTTAAATATTATGCTGAGTAAGTATATTTACAAAATAGTTTTACAAGTATAGTATATGATATTTCTGTATCATTTTGTCTTCCTTGTGAAATTGTTCAGCTGCAGTTGCATACAGACATGCCCATATACATATATGTAACTAGCTATAGCAAGCCCATACCTTGGGAAAGTAGCATTCATTTTTCTTTTCTTGTTTATCTGGATTTATTTTGTGTTATTTTATTTTACATCTCTACTAATGCTACCAAATTATATAGGTATTTTGGAACGGAATATCCATTGCCAAAACTGGATATGATTGCGATACCTGACTTTTCTGCTGGTGCAATGGAGAACTATGGATTAGTTACCTACCGGGAGACAGCTTTGCTATATGATGAAAAGCATTCTTCTGCAGCAAATAGACAGAGGGTACTTCTTTTTGTTTCTTACCAAATTTGGCTATTGAGACAGGAAATTATCTAAATGCATTGATAGTGATGCATATCAGTTTAAAATTTACTATCATGTTTTAACCAAATACATTCTTAGCTCTTAACTGAATGGAATTTTTCTGGAACAGGTATAAAGAAAATTATATTAATGAAATAATATTTGACTTTAATAAATAATTGTAAATTTTATTTGTTTCATGGAATGACAGAGATCCTCAGCAAATATGTATAATTTGTTATTTGGGTATTTAGTTATCATTATTTGAAGATTCTTTTTAACTTTAGCTGATATGTGAATATTGTGTTTGACTTTTTGTAAAAAAAGAAAAAGAAAAATTGATATTATTGAGATTCATCCATGCAAGTTCTATTATGTACTATTTCTCTGAAATCTCAACTTATTTTAGTGTCTTGTGTTACCATACGTTGGTATTATAGGTTGCAATTGTTGTAGCACATGAGCTGGCCCATCAGTGGTTTGGAAACTTGGTGACAATGGAGTGGTGGACTCATCTTTGGCTTAATGAGGGATTTGCAACTTGGGTAAGTATTTGAGTGATTCATCTTTCCTACACAAGGATTTTGTAATCAATGGAAGTGGAATAGGTGTTTGGTAGTCATTTGAACCATATGAGAGTAATGGTACAAGCTTGGAATTGTTGTTTGGTGTTACAGGTTAGCTATTTAGCGGCTGATTATCTGTTTCCCGAATGGAATATCTGGACACAATTCAATGATCAAACGATGGAGGCATTAAGGCTAGATGGCCTTGTTGAGTCCCACCCTATTGAGGTACTTAGTGCAATCAATTTAATGTGCTTTGGCAATTATTTTGTCAATATCACAATTATTATTCTTTCGTATGCTGTATGAATTGCCTTTTATTGCCATGTTTTAAACTATTTCCAAATAGTCTTCATAGCTATCTGTTTTGTTTGCATCTTGTTTTGGTTTTCGTAGCTCTAAGCTACATTTGTCTGTTTTGGGTGGTGATAATCTTCTATCTTAACTTTATTTGAAGGAATGGGTAATTCCCATTATATTGATCAATGTGCCCATGTAACACTAATCATGTTTATCACGTGTTATAGGTGGATATCCATCATGCACATGAAATAGATGAGATATTTGATGCTATTAGCTACAAGAAAGGAGCATCAGTTATTCGCATGCTTCAAAGTTATCTTGGTGCTAAAACTTTTCAGGTGATGAATTGCTTGTGCTTGAATTATTTTTGTGGGCTAGTGACATATATGGTTTTATGTTTAGGAATTTTTTGTTAATGCATACTATTGTAGAGTACCTCCCCTTGAAGGGCAAAGGTCATGTTATTCTTTAGCATATGCAATGATTAGGTCTATGAGTTACACCCCACCCATCATGACTAGCTATGCATAACATGTTAATGACTAGCTATGCATAACATGTTAATGTGTTAGAATGCAAAGTAGGGAGGCTTTGAATTTTTTTTTTGGTGATCTTTTGTTTTGATTTGGATGTTTGTTTTTTCTTAAATTTTTTAAAAATGTGTCTGTTTCTTTATAACTTTCATTGTGACTTAGGATGATTCTAAATGAGGTTGTGACAAATGTTGTGAGTTAAAAGATGGGTTGCAACGATCTTAGGCAAGGAAAATTTGATCTAGAGTCTTATGGATTTGATTTTCTTGTTCTAAATTTGTTGTAGTAGTAAGAGATATTGAGAGATGTGAGAATAATGTGAATGAAAAACTGAGTATTGAGAGTAATGTGAGTAGAGATTGTGAGTGAATTTAAGAGATTGCTTGGGGTTCCTATGGAGGGTGAGATTGTCCTACCCAACACGAGAGGATTACAAGATGTAATAGTTTTTTTCCCTAGGGAGTCCTTACCTTTATTGGTGCACAAGTTTTAAAGTCACCCTTATTGGTGTGGTGGTAGTATCCTTCAGAGGTTGTGGAATGTTTCCTAGTTCAATTAGGGAATTCTTTGAAGCTTAATAGTCTACGTTTTTTTGTCTTAAATATTTACTTTTGCATTGCAAGGTGAATATTTCAAAATATTTCCTTTCTTGCCTGTAAGAGGAACACCCATTGATGCATTTGGGGTTCATTTTTGTCCTCTAAAAGCAACAGAGAATAAATTTGAGGAAGGTAAGGAGATGATGTTGGTGGCACCTCCTTAGTCGGACTTGATGGGTTGCTTCAAAGTGCCCTATGTTTAGAGGGTGTTCCATGCCTCTACTACACATGCGGGGTCTTCTTTTTGGATGGACTTGTGCTTGTGGGTTAGTGGAGCGTAATGATTTATCGAGGAACATGTGTTGTGCCATAAAGGTAGATGGAGTTTTGACACTAGATTCTACTTGCTCCAAATAGTTTGAAGCTAACTTGCAAAAGGCTATTGAGAAGGAGCTTCAATGCAAGGCTGGTGACATTTTGGGGGAGGCTAAGGTGAAGATTAGACAAGAGTTGTAGGCCTGGATTGAAAAGAAAATCAGGGTAGCAACAACAATAGCTGAAGAACAAGCACATGCAAAATTGGCAGCAAAGATTGAAGTAGTTGTGTTTGTGGCTACTGAGAGAGCCAAAGAGTAAATTAGCAAAGCAACTGACAATATTGAGCTTAGGCTCAAATGTGAGCCAAAGAAGAGATGCTAGATTGAATGAGAGGTCATCAAAAGGTAGACGAGAGAGGAATTGAAGGAGGAGGTCTGCCCCTTGGAAGAAGAACAAAGATAGAGACAAACCCTTTAGTAAGAGTGGGACAAACAGAGGCTGCAGTGGTTGAAGAGGAGTGACGTCAAGCTGAGCAGCATGCTCAAATAGATAGGGAGGAGGTTCTGTAATGGTTGGAGTGGGAGGAATGGAGAAGAAGAATTGAAGAGTAGTAGAGGAGGGCTATGGAGGACAAGTGCCACAAGGCCCTTAAGTTGAATGCTTGTGTTTGCTTCTAAAATAGAAAGGTGGAGACATGCTCTAGAATCAACAGTTTTTAAAATTAGTAGAAGTTAGGCAAAATATAATTCAAGGCCAACAAGTTCCTCATTGCAGATAGTTCCACTTCCTAGGATGAATTCTCCACTCAGATGTGAAATTGATAGAGATATAAGAAATAGGATTGAGGTAGAATGGTTAAAATGGGGACAAGCTAGTGGTGTTTTATGCTATAAAAAAATCCTAATAGAACTAAAAGAATCCCAAGATCATAGAGTCTCGGTAATGTATAAAGATAATGTATAAACTTTTTCCATATATTGCTTGGTGCTGTCTCGGTAAAAGAAAACAGACATGTGGGACCTGCACTATGAGCAAGCTACACAGAGAACTACTTATCCTTTATATTGTTAGGTAACTGTTTGCTGCCGTTAGTAAGAGGTCACTGATAAAGTCAAGGTGAAATAGCAAAGTGGTAGACCTAACGAAAGACATCCAAGATTTAGGTATTAATGCTTATTTGGCTCTTAATAGAAATTAATGATATAAAAGAATTCATATAGCTGGCCCCATGAAATTGGAATCATGGCTAGGAAAAAGAAGAAGATGAAGAAGAAAAATCTGATTTTGTGTAGGCTTTGTAGGTGACAAACCATTAAGGCAAAAACTTAAAAAGAAAAAATTAAAAAAAATGATTATTTAGTTTCTTCAATTATGTTATTACATTACCTCCTTTGGAAAAGTAAAAAAATTATCATTAAAACTCACTATATTTTCTCCACTTACTATTTGGCCAACTGATAATACTGATTTTAAAGGCTTAGGACATAGAACACATTGTGGACATTAATTTGATAACCTCTTTTTTGAGTAAGCAACATCTTAGTGATTCCGTCTATCTTTAGAAAGGTTTTGTTTCCAGCTTTAATGCTCTTTCAAGATTTCTTGAGGGTTGAAGTTCCACAGAGTTCCCCTTGTGTGGTTCATTTGATTGGGACACCCACTATCAAATTATCCATATTTTTAATGACAATTTCTGACCATGTGAAAAGCAATCAAATTTGATGGCCTTCCTTCAATTTGTTCAGCCATGTCTTCTTGTATTCTTTTGAGTTTGAATCATTTTGTGTCTTTGAATATTTTGATCAGCAAGGGAAGGAAATCCAATCTTCCACAAACATGTCTTTATTATGTCCTCTATTGCAATGGTTGTACCTTGGGATGTTGTAAGATGATGATATATATTGATTTTCTTATTCATTTGAGAATGTAAACTTGTTATTTTAATTATTTATTGTTAATTTTTTTTTGTTGGGCTAAAAAACACATGAGCTTTCAAAGATTAGATTCACTTGGTTTCAGTGAATAGCTTCTTTATTCACTTAACCTAGCCATAAAGTATCATAAACCTCTACAACTTTTAAGAATGTTGAAGTTTCCATAGCTAATCTTCACCATCTTGAGATTTCATGTAGTGATATCTCATCCATGCATCTATGCATGTATTTTTTTTTTAAATTGTGCTCATAATGTGGAAGCACCAATAATATACAGTGCTGCTAGAAAATCTTCTATGTTGAAATATTTAACCTTTATTACTGTAACCCACATGACATTTTAATTTATAAGACTGACATTCCAAGTCAGAAGTTCAAAGTAATTAAATATAATTAAATAGATTTAGTTTCATACATTCAATTTTCTTAGCAGGTTCTTGACTTAGTGGTAAAACTAATGCTTTGGGATACATTTTTTAACTCATTAATATTGATAATTGCAGGAAGGCCTTAAGTCATACATCAAAAGATATGCATGGAAGAATGCCAGAACTGAAGACTTGTGGGCTGTCCTTTCAGAGGAGTCTGCAGAACCTGTGAATGAGTTAATGGATTCATGGACAAAGCAGAAGGGTTACCCTTTTATTTTTGCAAAGATAGATGGTGGACAACTGAACCTTGAACAGGTTTGTGCTGAATTACATTTCTTTCTGACATGATGAGGGGTAGTTTACCTGTCAGGTCATATGCATTTGGTTTGCCAAATTCATTAGTAGCAGCTTACTAGATATACAAGTGGTTGGTGGATATTCTTTTTAAATAATATGGAGATTGAACACAACAAGCTTCACCTAAGTGCTGTCATGCAATCTGAAAAATGAGATTCATTGTCACTACATTTTAGTGGATACTTAAGACATCAAAACTTGCAGCATTTGGTTGACGTTTTGAACGATTAGAAAAATAAAGAAGGCACAAAAGAAGGCCTCAATTCTCTATTCCATTTATAATTAGTGGTATTCCAAGGTGCATAATTGGATACTTTCTGTGGAAGTTTCCCCCACTGTCATCTACAGTGTACAGGTTAATATATTCTGTTTAGCTTTTCATAGGAGGATGCCCCTGTAGAAACTTTTCTGCCTGCCTATTCTCCAGGAGTAGGAGTGCATTCCAAGCTGCCTAGGAACATATCCCAGGAAGGAGAGAATTTTCCTAAAAGCTGTAGAATATGATTCTAGCTGCTTACTTTTCATGGTACAACACCCTGAACAACTTTCACAGTTCGGTGCCCCTTTCATTCCATTAACTAGAACATTGAGGCACTGAACAATAAGAACAACTATATGTTCACATGCATATTAACAATAAGAACAACTATATGTTCACATGCATATTA
>MNCI01009747.1:141371-154326 GCA_015680685.1 Gnetum montanum
TATATGTGCTAAAGAGTCAGAAGCTACTGCCTTTAAAGATATCTATCACATGCTTTTCTAGCTGGTTTTTTTCAAATGGCTTTATACCTCAGCAGGGAATTGAACTTCTGACTGTGTTTTGAGAAGCATTGTTGGACATAGATGTCATAGTCGGGATTTATTGGTACTGATGTATTTTTTTTTAACAAGCTAATTGGTTTGACGCATCCTTTGGGCTGATACAGATGTAATTAAACTCAGGAAGCAGCATAGAAAACCAAAAATTAGTAAGCTAAAATTTGAGCTTGAAGACATTGAATAAGATTCATGTTGTATTCACACCATGACTAGGAGAACCAGGTCACATATTGGATCCTAATCACATTACTTTTTAAAGTCATTTTTGAGAAAGTCAATGCATATTGGTTGTGGTAGGTTTTACATCATGGCTTTAATATTTAGAAGGGAGAACACCTCCAACGTGTTTTCTTTAGCAACTCATTGAGGGAGAATACCTCCAATAAATAGCGAAAAGTTTATTTCAGTTTATGAACAAAATGAAATTAGTGTGGTTGTTTGTTGCATTTTAGTTTGAAGTTGGTCATTTAAGTGACTAAAACAAGTGACCCATGTGGTAGTTTTTTAAAATTTTGAATAGATTAAAAGAAGAATTTTTTATTTTTGAATTCAGAAATAAAGCAATGAGAAATATGTATATCCAACGTTTCAAGGGCTAAACCCTCATCATTAAGGATGGATGTCTTGCAGATTCATTAGGGAAAGAGAGTAAAATACCTAAGAGAAACAAAAATGACTATAATCCCATATTGGAAGGTTATAACCATCTAAATCTCATATCTCTTATATAATTTATAATAGATCTCTGGGGATACCTATCACTTTAGCATGTAGTAAATTCCTCTTGATTACATTATTTTGAAACTTACTACTTGCTTTTATACATGTATCTGAACTTTATGATTTCAGCAGTTATTGCGTGTGATACTTCGTTGATGGTTTCCTTTGTTTGATAATCTTTTTCCTTTGCCATGCAGGCTCAATACTTGTCAAGTGGAATGACTGGTTCTGGGAAATGGGTTGTCCCTATCACGTTCTGTTATGGTAGTTATGAAATTCAAAAAAGTTTACTTTTACATGCAAAGTCTGAGAGTGTGTTTCTGTTAGGGTTGAAAACCACTGGCTCACAACTTGATTGGATAAAGTTAAATGTCAAACAAACTGCCTTTTATCGTGTGCAATATGATGATGAATTGAGTAAGAGACTAAGGGCAGGGATAGCAGCAGGAAGTTTGGATGCTTCTGATAGATTTGGTATGTGAATTTCAGAATCAATCAATTCGGCTTAGTCTTTTTGAGCCAGGTTTTGACAGATGTAGCTGATTGAATTGAGTTATGTGTTCAGGCATATTAGATGATTCATATGCTTTATGCTCTGCATGCAAACAACCTCTGTCAACATTAGTCTCTCTGATGGATGTTTTTAGAAATGAACTGGATTATAGTGTGCTATCTTGCTTAATTGATGTGAGTAGTTCACTTGTCTGCAGTGAAGTATTATATTATTGATGTGTGCATAATATTATATTTACAAATTTTATTGAATTTTTAGATCTCATACAAAGTTCAAGGTACTATCAATGATGCCATTTCTGGTTCGGCAGCTGATTTCAAGTTGTTTGTCATTGGCCTTCTTCAGTTTGTGGCTAAGTATGAGCGATGTGCCTTTTGTTATCCTTAGTTTCACATTGATAATTAAAGATGCTTAGATGTAGACTTTGCATTATTTTTTTTAATGGTTGCAGCGTTTTTTATGATATATTGTCAGTTATTGTGGTACTTTATTGTTGTCTAGTGCTTTGATGAATATTTGCATGATAGGAAATTGGGCTGGGATTGTTCTCCATATGAAAGCCACTTAGATTCCATGTTAAGAGAGCAGATTTTGAGAGTTCTTGCAGAATTTGGGCATAGTGAAACCAAGCAAGAGGCCTTGAAGAGATTTAAGGTTTTTGTCAATGATAGGAATACTCCTCTTCTGCCTGCTGACATCAGAAAGGTTGCCTTATCTATGATTTTCAGGAGCCTAATCATTTCAATTCTTTGGTCTCAATGTTGTTACTAAAAGTTGTGTGTTTCATTAGGCTGTGTATACCTCTGTCATGCAAGATGTGACACCTTCAGATAAATCTTTATATCATACCCTGCTGAAAATTTACAGAGAAACGGACTTGAGCCAGGAAAAAGTTCGAATATTAAGTAGGTGCAAGATGTTCATGGTTTGTTATTTTGATACCACTGAACAGAATAGCTTATGGCTGTATGTTTTTTTGAATTTAGGTTCAATAGCGTCATGCCCCCATCCTTCTATTACACGGGAAGCTTTAGATTTCAGTTTGACCTCTGAGGTATTTCCTTAACACGCAATGACATTTGTGTACTATATATTTTGAGACTTCTAATTCAGAAAATTGTGTAATCTCTATCATGCAGGTGCGTAGTCAAGATGCGTTTATTGTAGTCTCTGGTGTTAGCAGAGAATGTCGTGATGTGGCCTGGCAATGGTTGCAGGTAATTTGATTTTGTTATCTGCTAAACAATTAGCTTTGAAGTTGGTCCTTCCAGCAGTGGCACCACCATATTAACCTTATTTCTGGTAAATTAATACGGATGCGATATGGGAAGGCTGTCTTATGTTCATACTTTTGTTGTCCAAAATATTTTGTTAAAAAATTAAAAAAATTTTGTGAAATAAAAATAAGAATTGAACTGCAACTAGAATTTTCTTGAGATCTTAGAGATCTACAAGCTAGAAGTTAGATTCCACTGCCGAGATATAACATTGTTTTGCAAACTATCAATAACATATGGTATCTGGCACTCTAATTTCTTTAATATTTAAAAGATGTACCCTATTTTAAAAGTTCTCGGCAAAGCTGTGATGAGTAAGAGCTTAGTCCTCTAAGCTGAGGTTAGGTAAAAATATATGATATAGTATGACGCAGCTACCTATCAAAAGACTGCAAAATCATTGAGAAAAGTGAAGCTACCCTTGTATCAAACAAGTATCAGATTTGGCATCTTGAAAAATAATATCCCCAATGCTGTGTTCTTTTAATTATAGGTTAAGATTTGGACCTAGGGTTCATCATTTGGAGTAATGATAATGTGCTTGTATCTCAAGTTAGAAGACATGGGTTTGAGTGTGGGCACAACAGCTTGAATAGGTTTGGCTTTCACTCATCTACCAATTTATTTTGGGACCCTGCTTTGCACAATGAGTATTGAGGATCTGGGCAATGATCCATGATGAGCGTTGAGGCTCCAGGTGATGATCCATAATAGCTGATCCCATTTTTGTTGGGATAAAGCTAGGATGATGATGACAATGACTTAGACTTTCTTTGAAAAAGTTTATTTTATTAACATTTTTTTTGGAACGTATTAATTTTGGTAGATGTTTGTGCAAATTTGATTTGCTGATGTGTTCTAATATTTATATTTGTTTTATATTTCATGTTAGGGTTAACACAAGTATTGTATTGCTATATGTAAGATGGTTATCCAATTATATTCTTAAAGCATTGAAAGGATGAAATAGATTGATCATTTTGAGCAACTCTATTTTGAAGATGTGAATGGTATTATGAGTTTTTTGGAAACCTACCATTTACATAAAACTTTCAGATTGGTTGGAAATTAGCACTGGAGTTTGTTAATCCTATTTGTTAGGATAGAAGCACTATGATGATATAAGTGTTAATCATATTTCCATATTATTGACTCTTTATGAAGAAACCATGCTAAATTGAGATGCAATTTCTTAGGAAATTCTCTTAATAAAGTCATGGATCTCCTTTAGTCTTCTAATATATCCATATACTCTTTGGGATTTTAATTGTTTTTTTGTCCCGAATTTTTTCCAGGAAAATTGGGATTCTATATGGAAAACCTTGGGTTCAGGATTTTTAGTAACACGCTTCATAAGTGCAGTAGCGGCTTTGGTTAGTTAATCTTTGATATACATGTGTTGTGCTTTCTAGTTGATACATGGCTTCATATTATTGTTACTAATGTTTTCTTTTATTTGCTTAGTTTTCAAGTGAGGAGAAAGCAAATGAGTTTCAGGCATTCTTCTCAAGTCGAATTCAACCATCTATTGCACGCACTATAAGCCAGAGCATTGAGCAAATTCGTATCAAGGGTAAGTGGGTGAAGAATGTTGAGCAAGAAAAAGGTTTACAGGGATTAATAATAGATTTGGTTAGTCACAATTAGGGTCGCCAGATGGCAAGAATTTGTTGTCGTTAATGTTTGAAAGGGGTTCTTATTAGCATTTATGATGTGTTGTTGAAAATGTTGGGAGTGGAAGTACATGTTTTGGTGGATGTTGATAATATCTAGAATATTTGTAAACATTTTACAGTGGTCATGTTGTTAAGATCAAGATCGTTGCTGTTAAGATCAAGATCGTTGCGCTATGTTTGATATAGTATCACCTTTTAGGTGTGTACTTTTCAAAATCAAGATTAGCATACAATATCAATTAGTTCATTCAATCACGTAATTCTTGTATTTTGTACAAGTTCTTGTATTTGTATAAATGGTTTGTTGATTTAGTAGTAAATGGTAATTAAATTTGGAAAAAGGTATCTCCAATTCTGCATTGTTGTTTATAACCACAAAGTCTCTGTGTGCCATTGAAGGCATTGAATAACGTGTCTTTATGAGTAAACAGTAAGGGTTGATTGTAATTCGTGGATGGACAATTTAAGTGTACTAGTAGTTGATGTTCTGTTCAGGATCATTGTCTTCTCATGTAAAGTTAGTGAAGTTCAAGTTGTATGGTTTAACTCTTAGTGAGGTACATGATATGTTCATGTTGTTTAGCTTGAATGATACTAGAGTGTCAACATAGTAAAAAAGATTGTAAATTCTAAGTCTAAGGATAACAACAATGTAAATTTATTTTAGCATATGGCGATAAGTATTTGTTTTTGGTTTACCATACATGACTTAGGCTTATGTAATTGTCACTTGGATTACCACGTCATTTTATTATTGAGTGAATCAAGTGAAGTCACTACTAAGGTACGAAATAGTTGTACTTATACCGCTTTACTAAAGGACATTAGAATGTAAAATGACTTAGACAATGTAAGTGATTTAAGAAAAGTAAACATGATAAGAAGTGAAATTAAGCTAAGTGAGATGTTGCAATGATGAGAAATAATCTTGATCTTTATTTTCATCCATGAATTGCATCTAGGAACAATTTACTTGAATAAAGATTTCATTTAACGATTAATGACCACACTATAGGTATTCACTTTAAGTTATAGAAACAAACTACAAGAATTCAGCTAGGTGTTGGTGAAAGTTCTTCTTTTGATGCAATGGTGGGTTGGTATTTATAGACATGACCAAGGCCCACTATATCACATCTACGATAACGTATGTAGAGTTATGATATCATATCTATGATATTGTACCTGCATGACACAGGTTTTATCATATCCCCATCACTTATTGAAAACTTGTACTCGAGTTAAAACAAAAGGAGGATAGTGTTTCTTACAAAATTATGGGATCATATATAGACTTTGACATGATGATTTATATGCATAATTGACTCTACTATGAATGTTGCATTATGTTTTGAATGGTAATGTTTACAAAAATATCATGCAGTGCATGATTGACGCATCTAACAAAACAACTCAAAACAAAATAAGCTTGATGTGGTCTTCAAGTTCCAAGTGATGGTGGCTCCCAAATTGGCTTATTCCTTTGTCATGGGGCTTCTGAAATTGATATCAATTGAGTAGTGTTTGAAGCTTCTCTTCTTCTAATCTTGGTTCATGTACCGTCCAGGCAAATTCAACAATGTTTGCTAGAGTTGGTACTTCCCATGGACATGGCAACTGTGGGAATATTTTATTAGCTTTCACATACAATGTTGCAAATTGCTTTCTCTTTTCTTTAAATGCTTTGGCTATTTTTCTTAATTCTTGGTAATCGGTCATTCTATTAGCCAAGTTTACCATTACATCTTTTTGGTCTTGATAGCTAGCTTTGACCACTTGGAGTTCAAGTTTGCAATGTGAAGCTTTTGTTGTGCATCCTTTCTGTTTGCAAACTCTCTCATACAATGCATACACTATGGCCACATGATGCTCCAATTCTATTCTAGGCCTACCTAGTATTAACATGGCTAGGATAGTGTCTCAAACATTTGCTAACCCCATGTACTCTATTAGATCTTTTATTTGCAGGTCTTTGTTTTTTATTTTGGCTTGGTGCACATGGGCAAGATTATCTAAGATTGACTACCAGTGAGGTGTTCGTGTTGTAATAGAATTGATCCTGGCTTTAGCCATTTGGATTTCTTTTTCATTAATATGCTCATATATGCCCACTTGATCTCTAAAGTGCTTCTTCAATTGTTCATGTTTTTTGATCTCATTTTGCCATGTGTTGATTTCAATGGCTCACTTTTGACATATGGCATGGACTTCTTTCATGGATAGGGTTCTATTTTAAAATTTTGTAATATTGAGGTTGACCCGAGCAAATTGCTCTTTCAACTGATGAATGCTTTCTTCTAGCACATTTTTTTTTTAATATCTATCAACATCATATTCTTAGTAACAATTTTCTCGTTTTTTTTTCTTCTAATGTAGTTGGGGCTTTAACATGGGCATAGGATTGGACATCTGCTACTGAGACATTCCACCTTGCTGTCTCCTCCTCCATCTTCATTTGGGCATATTTGGCCATCAATTGGTCCATTTGTTCAGTTTTGAATTATTCTAGGTAGTCTGGTGCAATATATTGTGCTTGGTCCTCCCTTTCTGTTCTTAATGTAGCCAATTCTACTTGTAGCCTCTACACTTTGTTTTCTACATGTTGTACTCTAGTCTCAACCATGAGTAGCTTGCCCTTGGTTGAAATTAACTTCAACTACACTACAATGATATCATTTAGGATATTGAAAAGATTTTGCATTACATGTCCAGTTTGCAGTAGTCAATTCAACATGTCTTTGTGCTCTTCGAGGACCATGGATGTCCTGGCTATGGTTTCAACATCCTTTGTTCCGGTAAGATCAACCGGTGATACAACGAGAACATTAAAAGATTTCTTAATATAATCAAAGATAACTTCAATGATTCCTATTGCATCTTGATGTTGCATAGCCACTACTGTGACTCCTTTCCCTGTCTTTAACATTACCTAGAAGGATGCAGTGTTCTCGAATATTTGTTGTGCCCAATCATCTTTCTCTCCTACTTGTAATGAGATTTGGCCACTAGCAGGTCCTGTTGATACAATAGGTCTATTGGGGTTGTCTCGCACTCTATAAACACTAGAGACCTTTCTACTTCCCCAAGTTATGGTTTTAGCAATTTGATGTAGATGGTTCATTGAGGGTTTGCAATCTTGTTGTGCCAAAGGAGCACTTGGCCCTAGTCTATCAATTGCTAGTGTTGATCCATTGGGTCCTACTTGCTCCATTCCTATGGCTGGAATGTTTTCTACCAATGTAGATTCAGTTGCTCCTTCAGTGCCTGCTAGTTTTTTCTCTTAATCCTTCTTTGATGGCATTGGTTTTAAAATTTTGGCATATAAAGCATTTTGGGCCTTTCAAAAAACATTATTGGTATAACTCAGAATCCCTACTTGTCAGCACAATTTTCTCATAAGGCAAGGGAATGGTAGAGTGAGTTTCCTTACCTTTTTTTCCTCTAAACTTCTTTAAATTTCTAACAATAACAAATGAGCCATGTTAACCTAGAATTTTCTCATAAGAATGGCACTTCCTTTGGTGGCATAGGTGGAAATTTTAGTTAATCTTTTTGTTAGGAAGAGATGATAGGACAATCCACTATATTCTTTCTCACTTCTTTCATAGGCTCTTTATAGCCATAGCTTCCTTGCCTTTGTGTTGGACCTTGTATAGATTTGTGTGATGTTGGCTCCAATGTTGGGAAGATTCAGTGCCTTTGCTATTGCTTTGACGGAATATAGCACTATGATTCCTTCTATCTTTACTGTAGCACCATCTTGCTAGTTTTTCCAAAATTGTTACACTTCTCCCAAGTACTATTCATCGTTATATGAGATTATAGGCCATAGAGGAGAAGCTTGGAGTTGCTCATGAACATCGATAGGGGCAAACTTCATGAATGGTCCAAAGTTGAGTTTTACTATGATAATGGACATAATAGAATTCTCTTGGATGGCTTGGAGACATTCATTTGATAGTGTGAGGTGCTGTCCTTCCTCTTGAGTTGATGGCACATCAACTTCTACTTGTGTAGATTATCTTGTTGTAGGTGCTAGCTGCTAGATAATGTAGGATTGGGCCACTTGTTCTGCGGGTGAAGTTTGTTTTCTAGCTTGTCCTCTTTCTCTAGTTCTCTTTTCCCTTTGTTGTGATGGGCCTTCTGTTGTCGGTCTTTTAGGAGACATTTGTAATCATAAAGAATTCTCTTAAGGTCACGTTAAGGATTGTATAGAAATCTTCAACTGTTCATAACCCTTTCTCGAATTCTTGGATTTGATCATAATGAATCCTTATTGATGAGTGGCGAGGTACTCCTACACTCAACCATACTAAACGAGCATAGCATGCACGATCCCGTCGAACTCCGCAGACTAAATGCCTAAACGCCCCATGGAACACTTGGGGTTAATCATTCGTTATCTTCCCAGACTTACTTGTTGTTGTCATGGTGTATGGTTAAGTAAGTCCGAGGTATATGATTTTTATGGTCTTTTATGGTTTTTCTCCTATGCTATCAAGGTGAAGATTTGAGAGAGCTAACTAACTCTAACTAAGGACTAAGTCTAAATTAACTAGCGTCAGCATCCGTTCTCACTTACTGTACACATCCTGAACTATGCAACTGTGGCTACCAAACGCTAATCGTTACTGGAATCACCACACGTAACGCACATGCTCGAAGTGGTTGTACTGAGGCACTTAACTAGCCTAAATGTGATGAGCAGCTAATTCCTTGACTAGCTGTACACATTCGTAGATGCTCGTAATCAAGTCGTACTCATCCCACATACTAGGAGTTGAGGGTGAGAGAGACTAATCGCGATGAGTAGCCGATTCCTTGATTAGCCGTACACATTCATCAATGCTCGTAATCAAGTTGTACTCATGCCGCGCTAATGCAGGTAATAAATAACATGTAATAAAATCTTATTCCATGCACTGCAAGGTTTATCCACAAAACTAGTCTTTATTTCCGTACACAACTTGTGTTTAGGTACAAAGCTGCTTGAATAAAGATCCGTTCACTTGGGGACTCCTACTGCGGGCACATGGAAAGTATTCTATCTCTAGAGTGATCAAACTTTAAGCCTAGGATGGGATATAAGGGGAGTGCCGCCTCTTATTTATAGATTTGGCGGAGGACCGCAATATCGCGTACGCGATATCGCGACTCATGCGAATCGCATCTCATCACTTACTATCACGTTTTTAGTTCTTATTAAGATTGTAGAGTTAGAAAGAAAATTTGTGAAAATCCGTAGTCGTAGAATTTCCCAATGTTTGACAAACAAATCTATGCTTCATGACTTATCACAATTGCTAATTTCCTTTCTTGCTAAAATGTGTTTGAATAGTTATCTAGGAAGAATTGTTAAATTTATTAGTCCTTGTTAGTTAAAAATATGATTATTCCTTATTATTCTTCTCCTTTCTTTATTCTTCCAAGTGTTAGAAAGATTTGATGCAAACTACACAACTATGCATAGTACTCTCCCCCATGACTAAGTTAGTCACTTTATGAGCAAAAAGAAATGAAAATGGCTCAATTCAAAGTTATAGTGAGGAAGCTATGGTTCTTGGAAGTCTAGAGGTTAGAAAAGTGGCAATAGCTTCCTAGGCATTGAATAAGAAAATGAAAAAATTTTCTAACTCCTTGTGCATATATACAGTTTTTATGAGCACAACATTGTAGATGCAATGTCGTAGGGGTTCATACATTGTATGTGCAATGTCATTGTGAAAAATTTCAATATTTAGTGCAATTTCTAATGGAAAAATGGGATGAATTGGGTAGTGTGGAAGATATAGTGATAGTCTAAAGGGTTTTTGACCATAGGTGATGCTTAGATTACAAGAATTTATAATTGAAATTGTGTGAAAGAAGTGGTTTGGGCAAGGTAAATCGATTAAATTTGTAGGAGATGATTGGTTAAAATTGCCAAATATCTGATTAAAGATGAGTATATAGGAAAGATAACAATGATCGTATGACTATTCCGGAGGCACAAAATGATGTGGAGTTGGTCATCAGGTATGAAGCACAAAAGTTATACAAGTATATCCTCCCCAAAGCAGGCTTCAGCCCTTAATGCCCTTGTATAAACACACCTATAAGTGTTCGTAGACACTGAAGGAGTTAAACTTAAAACATATTTGTCTTCGAAAAACATACATGTTAGTAAGACTATAACAAGAAAATAACATTACATTATACAAAATCATTAAATTATAATTGTATATGATAGTAAGGTGGAATGGAAGTAGCAAGGATTGTAGAAAATGGGATGTGAGGTGTCTTATCATAGCATAATGAATTTTGTGTGATACATGGTTAAAATGATCATTAGCCTTTTCATTCAAGATCCAAATCAAGTTCATACCACTTATTAGTGACATCACATTGTATCATCCCAAAGCTAACAACCACAAGACTAACAACTGCAAGAAGTATTAGCACTTGGCAATAAAGTTCAAAGAAGTAGTTTATTAAAATACAATTTATTTTGAAGGAGACTTGGCCATTGGACAAAGGAGTATCTTTAGGCATTGGTAACTTGTTTTCCTAGCCCTGTAACCAATGTGGGTCTAGGAAACCTTGAAATTTCTAAGAAGTTGCTTACCTTCAAGCATGGGTAACATGTTTTTCTAGTCCAACCCCCGAAAATTTTTATTTTGCGTATTTATTTTGTTATCACTATATCAACCTTATTAGAAGACTACATTTAGGGATGGGGGTAACATGTCTTTCTAGTGACATAGTAAGGTTGCACTTATTTTTATAACATCCATTTTTCCTTAGAACTCAAGTAAATAATACGACTTAATAAGCCTTATAGTAGTAGCCTTAGAGAATCCACAAGTCCCCTTAATGTCACACCCTTTTCATTCCCATTTGGTTCTTCACTTTTCTATCTAGGCATAATGATCACAAGTTTATTTTAGTTTTATTATGAAAAAAATGTCATTATGTCCATGGTAAAAACCTCTTGTTACTAGATATGAGTCAATAGATGATGTGGTCTCATTGTATATATAATTAGTTCTTTAATAATTTGATAACATAGGGTGACATTCTCATTGTTTTAACTACATCTTATTTTATTCCTTTACACTTTTCTATCAGCAAAAATATTTACATGAAAAATAGTAAAAATTATAGAAGAATGGAAAATAGGTAAGAATAGAAAAATGTATAAAGAATATAAAAGATATTAAAGAATGAAAGATAAGAAATGTGAAAAGTATAAAAGAATTGGAAAAATATTAAAGAATGTAAAAATTGGTAAGAAATGTGGAAAGTATAACAAAAAATTGTAAACCAAAAAATTATCAAAGAAAAAAAATTAAAATATACTTATCAATTCCTAATTCAAGATAAGGTAACTCCCCCATGATTCCTGCCCACAATTGAACTCATGGACGAGTGTTTAAAAAAATGGATCCTAAATCTTTAAAATCATACACTATAGGTTTCTTGTTTATCATCCTTGGTGATTTAGATTTTTGTTTTTTATCCCATGATGATAATCAAATTTTAATCATAAATATGTTGGACTAGATTATATTCTTATTTTAGATGGTCAAGATATGAAACGTTAGTTGTTCTGTTGCATAATATTATCAATATGCAACCTTTTGGCTTCCCCTATCCTAATGTGTAGCGCATCTTCTAAGCTGCACGATTTGCTGCCCTGCAATATCAGCGACTGAAAAAAAAAAAAAAAAAAAAATTGTTGTAAACGGGATACTGCAATTGGGATGGACATGGTTGTTTTGATTAAATTTCTTACAATTATGCAAATTTCAGGGCTTATTTTCATGCTCGGTAAAAAAAATCCGTGTTTGTATCCAATTTTAATGATCTAAGGAATGCAAATAATGTTACTGTTTCATGCTATTTATCCCATTTAACATCACCGCTGCAATTTTTCCTGGAAGTACCTGGTTTCCAGGATTGAGATATTTAAAGGCAACGCTGCAGAGACCACAACGCTGCAGAGACCAAAACCGTAGTCTGGTTCAACGCACAGATCTGGTCAAATAGAAAAAAGACCACCGCAGCACAGGGACAGAAACAGGAATCCATTAGATACCACAACTCACGATCCTTTGCCTTTTTTTCCCCAAAAGTACCCGCAATCCATGACGAAATTGCTGTCCAAGTTCAGGTTTTAGTTGACAAGCAGGTCTGCACTTCCCTGCAATTTGCACTATTAAAGTTCTGCATCCGAAGGCTATGTGTAGATTCACCGCCATGAATGTCAACCCTTATCAACAACTCAACTCGTTGCATTCCCCAGAAAAAATTATGCAAATTTGGGAAAAAGCACCTTTAGACTACATTGCACATATTAAAAAATCGTACAGCGTACACATCACGTTTGTACCCCTGCATCCTGCCTAATTCTCCACGGAAGTGCATTAATAATCACAAAATAGTTCCTGGCCACTGCCAGATTTTCAACCCAGATTCCACTAGTGTTCTGTTCTGGATCTGCTGGTTTCTGCTATTAAATAAAATGTTGGGGTGCCCGTCGTTTGCATCACCTTGGCAGGAATTAGCATGTTCTAGATTGCATCTGTAATTCTATGAACGTCCTGTAGTAAATCCAAAGGTTCAACTGCAGTAGTTTCTGATCGTGATTTGTCTCCTGTTTGGGATTTACT
>MNCI01009747.1:156093-190135 GCA_015680685.1 Gnetum montanum
TGTGCTTCACATTTCTATTCTTGGTTTTTCAGTTTCAAGAGTTTTTTGAAGGTGAATGGCCTGTAATTTGCTTATCAACCTTGTTAAAATGTCATCCTTAAAAATGAACAGAAGTGCAGATACTAGACTTATGCAAAGGTGGAAATGCTCCCGGGTTTTTCCAGGTCTCCAGCTATTATTAGGACCAGTGATTGTCCTTAGTTTGACAAGTTTAGTCAAACTATACTCCACAGGATTTTTTTTGGAGCAATGAGCAAATCTGCAGGAGCATTTATGCAAAAGACAATGGAGGCAATCTCTCTATTGAGGTTTTTTTAAAACTCCAAGAGATAAAGAAATAAGTTGTTGATATGTAAGGCATCGTGGAGAAAGCTCTGGAGGATATGCATAAGGAGGTTTCAAAGGAATTGCAATTTGGGTGCATGAAACACTCAAGACTTCTTGTAGATGTCTTAATTCCTAGACCAAGTCAAAATCCAAGGAGTTGAAATTCTATCACATGGCATTGCCACTAATTCTCAAAACTTGGAGCCAATTGGAGAAGAAGAAAATGTTGTTGAAAGTGTAACAACGTTACCCCAACATTGTTCGACACCCCAAGGTATTCATTGAGATCTAATGGATTTGGGGCATAAAAACTTGGGGAATATGCCTCTAAACAAGCAAGCAACCCTTGGAAGGGAGCGAGTGGCACAATAGCTTTTTAACATGAGAATGCACATTAGGGAGAACCTCTAAACTTCGAATAAGGACTTAGCAAACAAGCACACAAACATCCCTGTAGACATCATTGGTGGAAGGGGAGACGATACATCTACAAGGGGCACCTCACCCCCTAGACCCCTCATGATCTAGTACAAGGTTTGACAAGGCACCACATCAGAACTATCCAATCCTAGTTGCCTACTTATTTGCAACCACCGCAGAATTAGGGCCATGTAGTTCTCCAAGTGGGTAATATGAAGAGGACTTAGAAAAAGGGATGCAATAGAAGGGAGTCTTGCTGCTGACTTGGTACTAACAAGCTAGGGTGGGTTTTCTGAGTGCCAGTCAAGGGCACCTCAAAATGTTCCTGGTCCCCTAACCATGGGGGGAGCCTAAGAGAACTTCTATCCTAAGACATTTCTCACAATCCTCCCCCACACAAAAGAAGCCATGTCCTCAAAGCGGAGCTTAGGATAACTTCGAGAGTACACTTCAAGTATTGGTTTGGAGCTTTGTCAACTTTGAGGAATGTCTCAACTTAACTGATTTGAAGGAAGGTAACAACACCAACACCTGATACGTTCTTCCATCCAAGGCCTTACATGAAACACAAAGGGCACTTGGAGGAACCCAAAGACTTTCCCTACATGGTGACAAAAGGGATAAGTCCAACCCAAAGGGCTAATGTATCTAAGGCATCCCCTAGATCCGTCCCTTATCGAGTCTAGAGATTTGTCTTCCTGCATAGACCCATACCTATGCAAGAGGACATGCTCTTCTTTCACAAGTCTAGTCGAGTCCCATTCTGAATGGCATCTTGGCACCCATTGATTCCCTTGATTTTTTTTATCGATTTTGAGGGCTTACTAGGACCACTTTCACCTTTGGTGATGAACTTGAAAAACCAAAACTGAGAGAGAGAACATGCTCCCAAAGAGCCATGTCTCCGCAAGCAACTCAAGCTTGCTAGAACCCAGGTTCTACTTCTCGCATCAAAACCCATGGGGTCTCATTGGTCCAGCCATCTATGTACTGGATCACCATGTCTATACCATCCACATATTTTCTTTTGTTTTCTCACATCAATATTTGTTTAAGTTGGTAAGAGGGGAGTTGAGCGTGATCTCCCTTCGAAACAAGGTACAAAGGCGGATTTCTTGAATCTAACGTTGCCATCCATAGACGCACCAGCATTGCAATCCACATTTCATTAACTAACACTATTCCATATTCACCACAAGAAAGAAGATCCAAAATGTTTTTGGAAAACTTCTCCAAGAGGCTATCAAAGCATCCTAACTCAGTCTGTCATTGACATTCTTTGAGGTTGTCCAACATCGAAAACACCTGCTTGAGTGCTTGGATAAGTGGAGGATGGGTTGGGCAGCCAATCGCAAGACAGTCCTCCATACACATGTCTCATGCCAACTGCTACCACATGGTCCATTACAATTGCCATGTCCCATTTATGGGAAAGGATTAGCTACACTTGCATCTTATAAGTTGTCCTTTCCACTCTGAGAGATGGGGCAAGCACCATTTTATGAATACTTAGTTTAGGGAAGCATCTAGAATCACCTCCAAGAATAACCACTATCATGAATTTTCTAAGGAACATCTAGGTTCCTAGAATTTGAATTTTCTTGCCATGCTAGGAACAACCACAACTCACGATCAACACCTTTCATTGGATTTTTGAATCGGAAGGGAAGATCCTCTTTGGGAGGTTTCTTCCATAGGTAGGTACAACAACCCAATTGTATCATATCCATATAAACATGCCCAAGTAGTCCACATAACCAACACAACCATATTGTCAAACCATTACCAGTTGAGGGAGGACATAAATTCATAGGTCTTACTCACATTTGATCCCACCTCACAGCTTAACTTGAAGAGCCAAAGAGTTCATCCCCTCCATTTCATCATAGGAGGTTTAGGCTTTTTATTTCATGCACACTAGTCCATCCCATCTATAACAATTGTGGTGCACAAGGCCATACCATTGCCTATTACTATTAGACCCAAACCATGAACACAAGAGTTAACAAGAATAGTTTGCCCATAGGAGGATTAGGTCCTTGAAACACCACAAAGATTCGAGCTTAGTACTACTCCAACATGAAGCAGGTCCCTGGGACCCACAGACGACCACAGCTACATCTGGTGTCACATACGGCAACTTCGGAGATCAGATGCTTAATTTTCACTAAGTATGCATTCTCAGCGTACACGCCCGGCGTATACGCCCAAGTCGACATTCTCAGCGTATACACTCGAAGTCCACAACGTAGACATCCAGCGTACGCGCCCAGCGTATACGCCTCACATGTACGCTCAGTAGGTACAACAGATGTATACACCCAGCATGAAATCTCCAAAGACGGCATGGAAACAGCACTGCAGAGCAAGATTTGGCACAAGGCAGCAAACATCAGCGTATACGCCCAGTGTCCACAACATCTACGCCCAAATTCGCATACGCCCAGCACATCCAGCGTATACGCTGGGCGTATATGCCTGCAGTCTATGCTCGCTAGACACAGCGTATACGCTGGGCGTGGTCAACGTATTGTACACTTGTAAAGTTTAAGCTTTTGCACTTGGTCAACGCGCCACGTGTCGCCCAACCCGAGTCTGCCGTCAAAACCTGTATAAAAACCCCAATTTTTCATGATAACCAGGACGGTTGGCAAAAATCCTAGAGCAAACCAGAGAGCAGAGACGCTGAGCACTAGAGCAGAAAACTCTATACGCTGGACAACCCTGTACGCTGAGCATACAACCTCTACGTTGTGCCTACAGTGCGAACCAGCCTACCATCATTCCTGCATTCACCGGGGCTTTTCGTCCGCCTTGTGTCCAAGTCACAACTGCGTTAGACCGGTGCATTGTACTCTCATTCTGTAATGCCATTGTTACATTTTCTTCCCAAAATCATTTACAGTTTGCATTAATTGTTGCATGTATTCTATTTTCGCTCGTTTATGTTTACGCTTTGTTCGCATCAGTTACGTTGTTTACGCCCTGATTTACGCTTGTTACGCTGTTTACGTATAACCCAGCGTATTGCAATTCGGTGTACGTTCGGGGAAATCCTTGTCTGATCCGCGTGCGAACCACCTAAGGTACTCTGCCTTCATTTATTCCAGCTCGCCCTTAGGCGAAGGTAGGGTCTTTTGTGCATGTCCTGTGATCCCATGGCCTCTGTTTCCTTCCAGCCAGAGACCGACAATTTCAGACGGTATAGAAATTGGCTCTAGAAGGAGGGCCTTTGCCTAAAACCTTACCTGCAAGCTTCCCAGCGTTTACGCTGCTCAGTTTAAAACCCAGTGTGCAAACTATCCAGTGTCTACGCTGCTTAGTGTCTACGCTGTTCAGTTCAAACCCTTCCATCCACAAGTCTCCCAGCGTCTACGCTGTTTGCCACACGAGGGCTCTGTAAGATCCCTAGCGTCTACACTGCCGAGTATACACTACATGCTTTACGCTGCAGATTTTCCTTATGCCATACACAAGACTGCTAAAGTTTACGCTGCACATTTTACGCCGTAGAAACTGCCATCCATTTACGCTACGTTCTTTACGCCGTAGACCTTCTCTACGCTGCACACTGACTTTGTCCCTCCTGTTTTGTTTACGCAGCACTTTTTCTTTACGCCGTAGACTTCGTTTACGCTGCTGTCCAGTTTATACTGCATTCTATACGCCGTAACCCTGTTTACGCCCCACGTTTACGCTATATACGCTGCTCAGCGTATACGCTGTACTCTTTACGCCGTAGACTCGTCTACGCTGACTCTATACACTGCATATACGCTGTAAGCGTATATGCTGTCGCTATACGCTGGTCGTTGAAGCGTATACACTGTACGTTGCACTCAGTACACTAATTTCACATCTCTATACCGTGTCATACCCTCAACAGGTCATCATGAACCCCGCAAACACTATCGCCACAACCATTGAAGTCACCAACATGGTAGGCACCATGGCTGCCCAACAGCCCGTCGTTCTGTAGCCGGCAGTACAACCCACAGCGGGGCCTCGCCGGTCCCTAAGGTTGCAAGGGAGAAACCCAACCTCTAACATTATAACCCAGGACCAGTACAACTTCATATGTGTGAAGATACAAGCTGGTCTGGCAGTAGATAAAGCCGAAATAGAGGTAAAGAGGCAGTGCGAACTCTTCTATAGGGGGGGACGTGAGTTCATCCCTTCCCCATATGATATAATCCCTGTTCCAGAGCAGTACTCAGAGCTCATCACACGACTCCTCCTGCAAAGGAGCCAGTCGTTGGATCAGCCTATAGTAGATCTCCAACCGGAAGAGGAGGACGAGTTCGTTGCCCAATCCGAACATGAAGACTCCTATCACACCCTTAGCCCACAAACACACATCAACCCCATGTTCCATCTGGGCACAGGAGAAATCATGCCCCTCCAACCCCTCAGGTTCACCCAGGCGTAAGCACCTCCGCTGGAAACATCAGCGCTGGTTCATGTTCCTCCTCCAAGCAACCCGCAAATCAGTACACTCCCTCTTGCTATCATCCCCGCTGCAGCAATAGGACCATCTGCGCAAGCACCACCCCCTCACAATAATGTGAAAGCAACCTTCTCACCTCGAGTGATTGGGATGCCACATGTGATATTGGCATCTACGTCCGCTCACTATATCCCCCACATCCAAACGCACGGGGCCCCTTCCACCGCTGTAACCCAACAGGAAGTTCCTCCACAAAACATGACCAGGCAATGGGCAGCAATGGGTGTGCCATCACATTAACCCTCTCACCACAACGTGCCACCCCATACAATTCTGCCGGCCAACATTCCCCAAGTACAGCCGCAACAGCCGCAACAACAACCCCTCGTTTACAATGTGCCATCCCTAGTGCCACCCACTATAAACGTGCCACGAGCACAACCGCTGACCACACAGCTTTCAACCTTTTAACCTACCATCCAATAGTCCAACCTGTATAATGTACCACAACCTCAAGTCGCTATGTCACCTAGTGCCTAAGACTGGGCAGATGTTAAAAAATTGATGCAAGAACTAACTGATGAGGTCAAGTGCCTTAAAACGGCTACCGACGGAGAGCTGAAGGTAGTGGACTTCTACCACGATGACCCCATCAGCCCTTCCGTCCCACCTCTAACCTTGCCCAAAGGCATATCATTGCCCACACTAACTAAATATAATGGGGAAACAGACCCCAATGCCCATCTTATAACGTTTAGGTTAGAATGCGCTTTACTCCAAGTATGGCCCCATGCCATTTTGCGAGTATTCCCTATGTCCCTCGCAGGGAGAGCGCTTGATTGGTATCGGGCCTTGCCGAAGAATTCTATATTTTTCCCTGGAAGAGCTGTTACATCAATTTGTGACTAGGTTCAAGTACAACTTGAAACCTGAAGCGACACTGGACAACGTTATACAGGTTAAACAGGCCCTGCTAGAACCTGTGCAAAAATTTATCCAGAGGTGAAGCGCCGCTCTCAATGAGCTACATGAGCAAATCTCACAGACATATCTGCTCACAATTCTAAAGGGGGCTGTTAATGACTTCTTCAAATCCAAATTATACTATCTTAATGCATGTAACCTTAACCAAGCCTTTGTACAGATCAAAAATATAGAAGAGGCGGCTCAAAATAGCCATGATCCTGCGTATTTAGCCTTCAAAAATCAACACAGTAAAAAGGATAAAGAGAAGGCTAAAGCAACTATAGCGGCAATAGCGGAAACACAACAACAAAACAAACCGCCAGTAGCCCCTACTAACTATACTAGACATACTCCCGCAACTGCACCAGAATCATCATCATCGCAGAACGCAACACAAAATCGTACGAGAAACTTTGAGAGGAAAGAACCTTCTCAATATACGCCGTTGCCTATGAAGCCATCCCAGCTATTCGACCAACTACTGAAAGCGGGATTAATGAAACATAAATAGTTATCCCCCGCAACCATCCAGAGACATGATCGGTTCTGTCAACTCGTTCAAAACCCAAGCCTAGCAACGCCAGATGAGCCTCTAATGCCCAAAGGTTTTAGAATGGATCGCTTCTGTGACTACCACCAACGCAACGGGCACGACACGGATTACTGTTTCACCCTGAAGCAGGACATACAGCAAATGATCGATGAAGGCCAAATCACCTTTGATGAGGCCAACCCGGTCCAACCGCAGAATCAGGCTATGGGGGTGTATAAAGATCCTCTGAACACCAAAGAGGCGCCGTACGTTATCAACACAATCTACTTTGATGATGAACCTGAGACACCTAACATTAAGACCATCTGCCCTGAATACGAAAAACAAATACCTAACAAGCCGTTTGTAGTCCATGTTCCTCCCACTCCATCCACATCCTTGCCTCAACCACCGCGTGCCCTGCAGCAACCATATGTTGTCCGAGTGCCCCCGACTGTAGCAACATCTAACACCCCGACACATGAGAAACCATACATGGCGCGTGTACCTCCTGCTGTCACTCCCTCAAATTTATCAACCCCTCCTACTTGGCCTGCCCCTTTTGTAGTCTGAGTACCACCCGCAGTTGCAACAGCGGAGGTCCAACCTCCACCCAAACCAACTCCATACGTCGTTAGGATACCTGGAAGTCCTAATGTTTACCAAGCCTCCACCTTACAAACGCAAGGTAAACCCAGTCCTTACGTCATTAGGGTGTCTAGCCAATCTTCTGCCCAAGCACATCCGACTGTCCAACCACAACCTCACCTAGCTCCATATGTGGTAAGAATCCCAAAGCAACCTGAGGCTCCCAGACCGGCTCCACCTCCGCGCCACACACGAGAACGCTTAGCGGATAGGCTTACTTGTGAACGTGTGGAGAAAGAGCGTCAACGGTTAGCCGTAGGGCCACCTAAAACCACTCCACTCAACGCTGTACCCATGACACCACCCAACAGTCAACCAAACGTAGGTAACGAGGGTGAACCATCAAAAAAATTGATACGTCTAAAACAATGGCTCCGAGCAGAAATGACAAACCAACAAAGCATGGAATAAAAATGTTGGGGCCAATGGACCCAGTCACTGCTGATGCAAACACGCCCAATAGTAGAGATTTGGCAATGGCTTTAACACAAGTCACACAAGCACTCAAACAAAAGAACACTTTGCTAAGCTTGTATGACTTAGTTCTTACATCCCAAACACATCGTGAAGCTTTGGTACGCATGTTAACGTTGATCCCAGTAAGCGAGGACTTGCCCCCAAATGAACCATCCATTCATGCGGTAATGTACTCGCCCCAAGGGGAAACTTCCAAACCACTAAGCTTCCACGATGATAATGTTAAGGTGGATAAGAAAATAGGGGAGATAACAACAGCCCCCATGTTCATAACGATACGCATAAATTAGTTCAAGATACATAGGGTCCATGTAGACGATGGAGCTGCCACAAATGTAGTACCATACTCCATCGTTGAACAACTAGGGCTGACGGAGTTAATCAAACCAACCGCAACTACATGTTTAGAATCATTCAGCGGGTCACGCGTGATGGTCAAAGGCATAGTGACTTTGGACTTCATAGCAGGGGACCAGTTTCCCACGTCTGTCGACTTCGTAGTGGTCGATGAAATGCCAGGATTCAACCTAATATTAGGAAGACCCTGGTTAGCCCAATTGAAAGCGGTCTCATCCCCTATACACTAGGAGATCCACCTACCTTATGAAGGTGGTGAAATCATCATCTATGGGAAGGCTACTACTCCTATCATTTCATCGTACATGGACACAGACCAAGGCTTAGAGGTCAAGCTTGAAGAGCCTAAACAACAAAACGTAAGTAGACAACAACCAGTAGGTGTCAATCCTTTAAACACAGAACAAAATTCACCCAAAACAGAAACAGAAACACCTGCGCCTGACATTGTACATACACCCTCTCACTCAGAAACAACTAACATAGAACTCACAACAAATACAGAAAGGCCTGAAAACACTGACGCGGGAACCATTCCACCAGACGTCCCTTGGGCTGAGTTACCTTTCAACGTAATTAGTGAAGGGGATGCAGAATATAAAATTGTACCCACTGACACATCGCCTAATGTAGAAATAAGAAAAATAAAAAAATTACTAAAATAATAACAATACGCCATTGTTCGAAATGACGCTAAACTACGATCAGTCCAAAATGACGGTAAACTACAGCAGTCCGAAATGACGTTAAACTACAGTTGTCCGAAACGATGTTAAACTATCATGTCTGCAACGACATAAAACTAGCCACGATCAGAAATGGTCGGTCAATCGGGAAATACACCCATGTTATTCAAAATGTTCCTTGTTTATGACTGGGACACGAAATGGCCTTAAACTATGAATCTGGCCCGAAATGGCCTTAAACTAGATCACACACTTGTACTTTATTTTCCTCCTTCGTTTATCATTACACTTTGATTTATCATCACATCCGTGCAATACTCTCAAGAAAAAAAGAGAAAAACAAACCAAAACATTTTACATTGTCGTGTCATGTTTGCAATTAAACTCAAAATCAAAAAAAAAAAATGTGTTTCATACATGAAATAATATACAATTACAAGAGTTAACTAGTTTCATTCATCTGAATTTACAATTCCCGTATAAATTTGAGTCAGAGTAGTTTCATAATAGCACAAAATGATAAAACAAACTAAAAACTAAGCATCTGGGATAGGAGGATCATCCCCTTTGGATCCGCTTGCATCAGGGGCCCCCGCTCCACCGGGGCCAGCTTCTTGGACATCATCACTGCCCTCATCCTGAAAATACAAAAAGAACAATCAATGTAAAAATAAGAGAACACCAAAAATTCAAACATTATTCAGCAAATCAATTTCATAATGACAAAATGCTTACCATAGGAGATCCCCCTAAGCCAAATTCCAGCCGACGGAGGATTTCCTCTTCCGAGACACTCGTCCAGTCTGTCCCATCAAGGCCTAGGTTGACATCTGCCAAGGCCTTCCCCTTGTCGACGGCTGACCAAGTGGGATGCTTTAGAGGGAATTTGCCAACAGACACCTCCGCAGAAGCAGTTGTAATCACCCTTGTGGACAATTCCATCTCGACAGTTGTGTTTTGAGCGAAGGTATCAAAAGCAGAACGCAAACCCAAACCCTCCACCAACATTTCCAGTTGGCGTTTTTCAATGAACACTTCCTTTAACGACTTCTTGTAATGGTGTTTGTGGTTCTTTTTGTCTTGACCCCACTTGCGAACCTTGGAAGCGAAAGCTTTCCAATCTTGACATTTGAGGTTCAGGAGATCTATTTGGGCTTTATGTTCTGCCATTCACCGAGTTAATGACGCATGACGATTTAGTAGATTCCAATATCTGGTATATGTGACCTCGGAGGTCCGCCAAGAACGATCAGCGCTTAGTTTGGCCGACGCGAACTCATACCGAGCCTTAAGATCGTTACGTTCAACAGATAACTCAGAGACTTCCTTTTTCTTTACTTGGACTTGCAGCCACAACTGTTCGATAGAACGCCTACAGGTCCACAGTGACTTGGTATTGTGCACAAGACCTTCTGCCACCTCCTCATAAACAGGTCTTGGCACCTGCTCCACTTCTGGGGAGAGTGTGGGTAAACTCTCTATGCTGATGGTCTTAGAAGGGTCCCACCTTAGTTTGGCACGTATACACATGAAAAGATCAAATGTTAAGACAACGACAACAGGGTGTGAAACTTAAAACGGCAAACAATTCAAAAACGTTATACCTATTTCAGGGTGGGCCTCCTGAATTCGTTCAACAACTTCTTCTGCGATTCCAGCCACAAAATCCATTTTACTTGGCATTTCTATCCAAGTGAATGACCCACAAGTGCGAGACGAACTAACCTCCGCGGTCCTTTCGGGAAGAACCTTTTTCATAGGTACGTCCAACCGCACTATCCTGGTTTCGCTGCCCTCGTCTGAAAGAATTGAAAATGCAAAAGTAAAACACCATGGAAATGGCAACTAACGAAACAATATAAAATAAAATAAAAAGAAAACATACCGTGCTCCTTATCACCTTTTGGGGGATCACCTAAGTCCAGCTTTCCCTTGAGAAAGTTGCTGAACATTTGGTTGACGCCACCCTAGTCATGCAACGGTTCCATTTCTGTGGTGTCTCCCTTCAACTCTTCTGTTCCTCCTCCCTAATCCTTCTCCACATTTTCCTCCTGACTGTTTCACTCCGTGTTGGTCTCCTCCTCTTCGGTAATGGTTTCTAATGCTTGCTTCCTCACTTCTCAAATCAAGCCAAAGGTATCAGTGACACGTAAGCAATCAAAGTAAAATTTATGAACCAAACGAAGACAATAAAGCAATAAGTGTGCGAAGTCTACTTACCAGGCATCTTGAATCGTATGCACTTCACTCGTGGCTCGTGGACATTCGAGGCTTCCTCGGTTGAGCGCTCGTGCTTTGTTAGCTTCCCCTTGGCCTTGCCAACTGTTTCTTTGATAACCCGCTTAGCTCTTCTCGTAGTGAGAGCCACATCATCTGGCTCTAATCCCAAACTATCGTGAGTGTGAATCGAGGTACCCGATGACCCCCCTGTCGTAATAGACACGGATTCATCAATTTCCTCAGGGGGGTCTTGGAACTCGGCAACTTCAAACAAGTGATTGATCCATGGGTGGGATAGTTGACCCCAATCCCGTAAAACATACTTGTTGTCTACACGAACTACCAGGAACTTGGCTAAGCGGCGCAGGTAACCGACAAAGAAGGCAAAGGTGAAGTGCGACTGTGCCTCGACATTCGAGCGCAATCGCACTATCTCCTTATGCATGCCCAACAACAAAAATTGGGCCCAATTATAGCACACTCCAGTTTCTAGGATAGTTCGCATGATGCATACATCTTCGACCCCAAGACTCCGCACCTGGGATAAGGATTTCGGGAATACTCGCACCCTAAACAAGGGATACAGTTCATTCACCTCCTCAACTTTTGATTTCCCCTGCATTGGGAATCCTTTGGCACCCTTGGCCACACCTAGCCAGTCCTCCAATTCACGAACCGTCTGAAGCTCTTTATGAGCCCTGTCTAAAGCTACATTTATACCATCTGCCGGTACACCAAATAAGTTCGAAAAGAATTCAGGCGACAGATGGAAAACGATCTTAACACCCTTAATTCAGGTGCTATAGTAGGAGATAGACTCATTGAAAGAATCAACGATCCCGATCATCTCCGCCATTGATACATTAGGGCTCGGGGTCATAAAAAGCTCCATGAGGCTGGCATTGTCTAAGCAGCGAACAATGGATGATAGGGCAAAGGGGGTCCCTGCCAGGAGGTACGCTAACTACGAATACAATTCGAAATCATCATATCAGTATAACCCCCGACAATTGAATAAATACATTAGCACATCTAGGAAGTGTTGTCATTTACTATCAGTGGTGGACTTGGATGTGCTGCATGAACCAGAGTCACGAGGGAAGACTGGCCCCTGGTCTGACCAATCTTTATCTAGCCATCCACGAGCTTGACACATTGCCAACGCTCTAGAGAACCATTTGTGAAAATAGACGATATCACCCTTCGTTTGAGCTAATACGGCTTTACGAAGGGTGGGACCCGCCATAAATGCCTCTAGAGCGGTACGAGCTATTCCGTCTGCGTTAACTTTAGGCCTACAAACGAATGGATGTCAAAACTGAGGCAAATGCCAAATGGCGAAAAGAAACAATAAACTTAAACGGTCCTACTTGCCCACTCAGTACACTGTGCTAGGAGGGTTCTGGAACAGCGTGTGCACACGTGCGGCTAAAAATAAGGTGTTGTCGAGGTAGTCCTACCCTCGCGGCAATCGGGCCCACATGCGCTCCAATGGGCGTGTGGACCTGGGCCCGTGGGAAGAACCGTCCTCGTTCGTAAGCTACCCCTCATCAATGTCTTCCATGAAGACCACGACACCCTCTGCGGCTCCTGGCAGCATTGCCTCAAGCACGCTCCGTGTTACCAGTTCACTTAGGTGCGACCAGATAACCACTTCAAAATTGTCTAGTATGAAGGGCAGGAATTCACACGCACCTTCTTTGAACCAGACCCCGTTGTGGTCCACAATTAGGTCCGGGGTAGGCTCATCCGCCTCAATGGGGCCAAACCATGTTAACATCCCAACGAGCTCAACAACGAGGAGAAAAGGCTTAGTATCCCTGCAAGCAAACAGAATGCCATTGTAAAATCAGCCATGCACCAAAAACAAAAAAAAAAACAAAGTTCATATCGCAGACCGACACTTAGAAAAATTTCCTAACTGTTTACGCTCGGCGTATATGCTGCTGAACGTAGCGTATACGCTGTCAAAATTTGTTTACGCTCAGCGTATACGCTACCTGACCTAGCATATATGCTGACAACCAACTATTTACGTTGTTGCCCGAACCTCTTATGCTCAGCGTACACGCTGAAGAAACACCCTCAGCGTATACGCCATAGAGGCTGTCAGCGTAAATAGTCTACACTAGGCACTGAACAAACAGTTTACAGGAAAACAGGTCTACGCTAAACCATACTTAAAAAGATGGAACTTATTCACGCTCAGCGTATACTCTGAAGAAACCCTCAGCGCATACGTCGTACAGCCTTCAGCGTATACGCTGATATAATCGTCTAAGCTTCGTGCAAGAAAAAGTGATTACGCTGAACGCTGAAAACAGATTACGCTATGACAGTCTACGCTATCAAGACTTTACGCTAACTCCTTACGCTCGGCGTATACGCCGAAATATTTTACGCTCGGCGTATACGCCGAAGCCCTCTACGAGACTATCTATGCTACGAAACATGCACAAGAAAAAATAACTAATAGAGGCGGGATCAGAGCCTACCTATGTGATGACCCAGGCCATGACGGAATCCTTGGCCTGGGCAGGCACTGCAGCATGGCTTCTCTCTCCTTTGTGAAGGTCAAGTCATGACCCTTCCTCCCCTGCCCTTCCACTTCCTTACCTTTGCCCATCTCGGCGTCTACGCTGGGATCGATGGCTTACGTTGAGGGTTGAAACTTTGTACGCCTAGGCTTGACCTTCTACGCTCGGCATCTACGTTGGGGTTTAGTCGATCGGCGTCTACGCTGGGGTTTGGGTTTACTCTTACGCTGGGTTTCGCAGTTTACGCTTACGCTCGCTCAGATGTTACGCCCTGAAATGCAATGTTACAAATGATGCCCCCCCTTTATATAGCGCTCCGTTGTTGCTGCCACTGCTGCTGACGTCGCCGCCTCTCGGTTTGCTACTTTTTGCCATTTTACTTATTTTTCGCCAAAACTTGGTCAAAAAATAATAATAAAAATACATATATGTCTAAAATAAAATAAAATTATTGCATCCCACTTCCCCTGTGAACCTCGTTTCAGATGTTTACGCTGAACATTCCAATACAAACAACGTTACGGCTCGGTACGACCTTAAACTGCCGTCACGGCCCGGTAAGGCCCTAAACTGCCATACATACGAACCCCCTACGGCCCGGTACGGCCTTAAACTGCCATGCGTCCCGGTGTGATGATAATCCACCATCAAGCATGTACACATAATTTAAATTGCCAAGGAACATAAAATGATACCCATTAGCTCATTCTACTCTCTGTTTATTGACAGGAGCAAGCCCGATGGACTATCAACACTTATCTGCACCATTAATCATTGATGGGCCGCACGGACAAATTGCAAGGGACACTGACATAAATCTCATCGACCTAAGTCTGTCAACAGACGACGCAGTCATAGCCTCGGCACAACAAACGCTAGATAACTACCAAGGTATGACGAAGTCCCTTGACATAGAAGCTGAAAATATCACTGAAGACTCGTTGATCGAAACCCCCATCGTTATGGCTAACAATGAGACCAAGATTTTAAAACTAAGTACATTGCTACAACCTCAACTGGCCAAAGACCTAGAGAGTATGCTTAGGGACAACATAAAAGCATTTTCTTGGTCTTACATGGATATGCCCGGGTTAGACCCTCAAATTGTTCAGCATAACATTATCCTTGATCCGGAATTGAGGCCGGTAAAACAAAAGGCACGAAAGGTTAAACCCGAGGTGGCATTGGCAGTTCGCAATGAGATCACCAAACTTTAGCAGGCTGGTTTCATTCGAGCTGTTGATTACGCCGAGTGGGTTTCCAACATGGTCGTTTTCCCAAAGAAGAATGGAAGCATTCGCTTATGCATTGACTTCCAGGATCTCAACGTCGCAACCATAAAAGATGATTTTCCTCTACCCAGCATCGATCAACTTGTTGACTTGACCGCTGGGCACGCCTTATTATCTTTTATGGATAGCTTCTCGAGATACAACCAGATACGTATTAACCCTGAGGATCAGCTCCGAACTACCTTTATGACACCATGGGGAACCTTTTGTTACACAATGATGCCCTTTGGTCTCAAGAATGTTGGAGCCACGTATCAAAGGGCGATGACATTCATCTTTAGCGATTACATATTACACTCGCTCAATGACTACGTGGACGACATTGTGGTTAAATCAAAAATAGCGGAACAACATGTACAAGATCTCGACTTAGTATTAAAGCGTTGTTTAAAATATGAATTGAGACTTAACCCAAGAAAATGCATCTTTGACATCAAAACGGGTAAGATGCTTGGGTTCATAGCCTTAGAAGCAGGGATACGGGTAGACCCCGATAAAGTTAAGGCCATAATAAACCTGAAACCACCCAACAACCTTACCAAACTTCGAGGTCTACAAGGTAGATTACAGTTTATCAGGCACTTCATAGAAAAGCTAACAGACAAACTAAAATCCATGAACCACCTGTTACGCAAGAACATCCATTTTGAATGGACTCCACAGTGCCAAGAAGCATTCGATAATATCAAAATGGCACTTGCCCGACTACCCATGGTTTATCCACCTCAAAATGATAAATCATTTTACATCTACCTTGCCACTTTGGACTCGTCAATCACGTCTATGCTTTGCCAGAAACAAGATGACGGAACTGAAGTCCCTGTATATTACTTAAGCCACACATTAGTTGCCCACGAGGTAAAGTATAACGACGTGGAGAGGTCATGTTTAGCTTTGGTCTTCTCTTTAAGGAAATGACGACATTACCTCTTCCGTAACCAAGTTAACATAATTTGCAAGGATAATGTGCTTAGAGCCATCACAGGAAACATTTACGAGACGAGTCGGATAACACGATAGAAAGCCATGATAGCTGAGTTTGACCTACGTTACATAGCGCAATCATCAGTTAAGGGTCAAGCCATAGTAAATCAAATAGCCGCGTCACCAACATACGATCAAGCGACAATAGAGCCAGAATTCCCGAATGAGAATATAAGCATAATAGACATAGTGCCCGATGACTATAATGCCGTCCTAAACTTTGACGGAGCATCCACCTCTCGAGGGGGAAGTGCTACCGCTGTCATCACCTATCCCTCTGGGGAGATCAGATCCTTTGCTTACGATTTCAATTTTTGTTGTACCAATAACATAGCAGAGTACGAAGGTCTCCTTAGAGGTCTCACAGTAGCACAGGCTTCAGACATCACATGGCTTGTGGTCAGAGGAGACTTGCAATTGGTCTTAAACCAAGTCACAGATGTTTATACATGTAAAGCGCAACACTTACAACCATATTGTGACTTGGAAAAACACCTAATGAGGCTATTCGAAAACATCGATGTGCAACACATCTCCAGAAATGATAATACCATCGCAGATGCGTTAGCCACATTAGCACTAAATATATCGCCAGACATGTTCCATACATTACCAAGCTCCGTGATTAGTTGTGCTGAACCAATAACCGATACTCTTGACACATTGCCAATCGCATCTGTTAGTACAACGCGTGTGATAGAATGGTATGATGACATAAAAGAGTACCTTCTACGAGGTGAAACACCACGACATCTAACAAATGCACAAAAGGATGCAGTACGAAAACGTTCTAAGCAGTATACCCTGGTAGGGAACACATTGTGTCGTAGATCCTACGAAGGCATATTGCTAACATGTGTTGGTAGTACCGATGCCCAAACCATTGTTGAATAGGTACATGAAGGGCTATGCGGAGGACACATAGCACCAAAAGCCATGGCAACAAAAATAAGATGCTTAGGCTACTATTGGCCACACATGGAATATGACTATTTCTCCAAGGTTAAAACATGTAGTACTTGCCAAAAACATAGCAATCTAATCCATGTCCCACGAAATGAGTTGCATACGGCGCAAATCACGTGGCCCTTTCAAAAGTGGGGGTTGGACCTTATCGGCCCGATAACACCCTCATCTTCTGTAGGGCATAGTTTCATCATAACCGCAATCGAATATTTCATGAAGTGGGTAGAACCTGCTCCCCTTCGAAAAACTACATCCAAACATGTATGCAATTTCATTCTCGAAAACATTGTAACCCGCTTTGGCATTCCCATGACAATCATCATTGACAACGGGCCACAATTTAGTAGTGCCGAGACCAAAACCTTTTGTGAAAGTATAGGGATCAAACACTTGTTTTCATCCCCTTACTATCCTTAGAGCAATGGGCAAGCAGAGGAGACAAACAAAACGATTATTACAATACTCAAAAAGATGCTTACCCAAAGCAAGCGAAGATGGCACGAACAATTGGTATACGCATTGTGGGCATATCGTACTACACATCGGACTTTAACAAGTAAGATGCCATATAGTCTTGTTTATGGTTCAGAAGCTGTTTTACCTCTGGAGTTGCAGGTACCATCTTTAAGGATCATACTTTCCGGACTCCTTGACGACGGACAGAACAATGAACTGCGCGTCATTGACCTAGACTCGGTGGAGGAGGAACGCGTATGTGCGCTCGATCAAATCGAGTGGTACCAAAAACAACAACGGCAACAACATCGGCATGACATTTGTAAGCGCCCTATCAAAGAAGGCGACCTTGTGGTCAAAGTCGTTCGAGAACACCCAGACAAATTCTCAGCCAACTGGGAAGGGCCTTACTTGGTCATTAAAGAATTCGACAACAGAGCATTTAAGATAGCTGATATGGAAGGAAATGAGTTTGCAAATCCAACCAATCACTTGTTTCTGAAGCCATTCTATGTCTGAACAAAGTGAGGTACGTGTGAGTCCTGGGATCATGACTTTAAACTGATACCCTAGAACAGTCCTGGATTATGACTTAAAACTGATACCACAGCTCATCCTGGGATCATGACGATAAACTGATACCACGCAGTGTCCGCAATGACGATAAACTAGCACCCGTCCAGCATGATAGTAAACTGCCACCATTACATTCACCAGAGTCCGCTAAGACTATAAACTGGTTTTCCTCTTCATGGTCCGCTAAGACTATAAATTGGCAACATAACATCCGCCACGATGCTAAACGGGCAGTGTCCAACGGGTTGTGACATAAAACTAACCCATGATAGTCCGCTAAGATTATAAACTGGAAAGTTCATCTTTGGTTCCTAAATCTGAAGCCATAATCATTCATCAGAATCACTACATCGCTCACCATCAGATAATCTTACCAACGTCGCTGCCATTCATACACAATGCCTGAAATCTCTTCCAGCACCTTTATTCCATCAGTTGCTGTTTAAGTCTAAGCTCGCTTATTCACTTATGATTTTCTTGTCTCCTTGGAGTTGTGTTTGCAAGATGATGCCCAGAGGTATTCGTACAAGAATGCATTCCATCATAAGCAGCAAGATAAGGCAATGTTCACTGCCCACGTGGCGAGACTAAATCAAACCGTTCACTAGTACATCCCCATTTCCCGGTACATTCCCTATCTACTCACTGACACACTCTACTTAGCCACACGTCTGATACACCCAGAACATTCGAAACTTTGAGCATGCTATTGCACACTGTAACATTTCAAAGCAGTTGCAACACACAACATAGCACTTGAGCATGAGTACGTGAGCAAAGCACAAATTTTCTTTCAGAAAAAAAAAAGCAAAAAAGCAAAGCAATCAAGACCCTTGGCACTTCCCATATAAGCCCCAAGCGGGAAGGTAGTTATCTTGGAAACAAGTACTCATGTCAAAAATAATCAAGAAACATCCCGTTGCATGGCTTTGGCTCTCTGCCAACAGTTTCCCCAAAGGAGGGTGCTATTCCTCCAAAGAATGAAATGCATCACCACGTGGCTTTGGTCTTACCAAAAAGTCCTTTTGGACACTATCGAAGAGTCTTGTTCTGCCAAAGAACGCACATCGCATGTCTGGATCCCGAGTCTGCTAAATAGTGGCCATTGACAAGGATCAGCATGACACACACCAGAGCAACCCCTTTACCCAAGTACAATCTCTTGGTCAATTCCCAATCCCCATAGTCTGCATTTCCCCATCCAGATACAAATTTCACACCGCTCAATCCCATGTACTACTGAACACGATGCGATGACGTCTAGTCAAGTGGCAACGGACAAAGTCTCCATCAATTTTCTTATGGTGTTTTGCACTTCTTTGTCGATGCTTCTTGGGTTGATTCCTCCAAGCGTCAACAAAGAGGGGCCAACGAAACATCACAAAAATTCGAGCTTAGTACTACTCCAATGTGAAGCAGGTCCCTGGGACCCACAGATGACCACAACTACATCTGGTGTCACACACGGCAACTTCGAAGATCAGATGCTTAATTTTCACTAAGTATGCATTCTCAGCGTACACGCCTGGCGTATACGCCCAAGTCGACATTCTCAGCGTATACGCCCGACATATATGCCCAAGTCGACATTCTCAGCATATACGCCCAACGTATTTGCCCAACATTCCCAGCGTATACGCTCGAAGTCCACAGCGTAGACATCCAGCGTATATGCCTCACATGTACGCTCAGCAAGTACAACAGATGTATACGCCCAGCATGAAATCTCCAAAGACGACATGGAAATAGCACTGCAGAGCAAGATTTGGCACAAGGCAGCAAACATTAGCGTATACGCCTAACAACCATCAGCGTATACGCCCCAGCGTATATGCCCAACACATCAACGTATATGCCCAGCGTCCACAACATCTACGCCCAAATTCGCATACGTCCAGCACATCCAGCATATACGCCCGCAGTCTACGCTCGCCAAACATAGCGTATACGCCCAGCGTATATGCCCGCCAAATGTAACATATTGTACACTTGTAAATTTTACGCTTTTGCACCCGGTCAATGTGCCACGTGTCGCCCAACCCAAGTCTGCCATCAAAACCTGTATAAAAACCCCAATTTTTCACGAGAACCAGGACGGTTGGCAAAAATCCCAGAGCAAACCAGAGAGCAGATACGCTGAGCACCAGAGTAGAAAACTATATATGCTGGACAACCCTGTACACTGAGCATACAGCCTCTACGCTGTGGCTACAGTGCGAACTAGCCTACCGTCATTCCTGCATTCACCGGGGCTTTTCGTCCGCCTTGTGTCCAAGTTACAACTGCGTTAGACCGGTGCATTGTACTCTCATTCTGTAATGCCATTGTTACATTTTCTTCCCAAAATCGTTTACAGTTTGCATTAATTATTGCATGTATTCTATTTTTGCTCGTTTACGTTTATGCTCTGTTCGCATCAGTTACGTTGTTTACGCCCTGATTTACGCTTGTTACACTGTTTATGTATAACCCAGCGTATTGCACTTCGGTGTACATTCAGGGAAATCCTTGTCTGATCCGCATGCGGACCACCCAAGNTCAATTTTCTTGAGGACTGTACCGTCCGAAATCGTCGATCTCCGGCTGGAAGGAAACAGAGGCCGTGGGATCACAGGACATGCACAGAAGACCCTACCTTCGCCTGAGGGTGAGCTGNTAATTCATGATTAATTTCTAAAGGGTTTACAATAATGGAGGTCTACCAGAGAGCCCCAACAAGGGAGTCCCTCTAGAGCCCCAAAAACTAAGAGAGAGTACATGAGATCACACCTTGCTTACATGAGAAAAGGTATATACATAAAGTCTACATCAACCGCATGGTCTCACTAAGGAGATTTCATGAATTCAAATATGGAAACCACAATCCATCTTTGAAAACAAGGTCCAAGAGTTCAGGCACATGGGACTACTACTTGGAATAAGTTCCAAACATTAACTACCTCTGAATCCCACTGTAAGAACAACTTTCTCAATTCAACTTGCATTATTCTATTGAAAACTAAAGAAGGTATCCATCAAAATGAAAAACGGGCCATGCCATATGGCTAGAGAATCACTATGTAATAGAGTGCATGGTCATGCTATCCTGCTAGAGAGGTTGGGACATTGACATAATTCAACGATACACTAGGAAGAGGGGGTGATACATTAGAGTACAGGAGAGAGATGGGGCAATACATCATAGCCCACAAAGCATGATAAGCCCCCAGTCATGAGGGTGTACTGATGAGACGTGATATCGCATGGGCTGCGATATCGTGTCATCCCCTACGATATCGCATACACGATATCGCAGTGCACTGCAAAATCTATAAATAAGAGGCAACTCTTCCTTATTTCATCATCCTAGGCTAGAAGTAGGAAAACTATGGCAGATTGATCACTCCAGAGATAGAATATTTTCCATGTGCTCATAGTAGGAGTCCTAAAGTGAATGGATCTTTATTCGAGTAACATTGTACCTGAACACAAGTTGTGTACGAAAATAAAGACGAACTTCCTGGATAAACCTTGTAGTGCATGGAATAGGATTTTTTTAATGTTATTTATTGATTTCTCTCTCACCCTTATCTCCTAGTAACGTGGAGTGAGTACAACTTGATTATGAGCATTTAAGGATGTGTACGGATGATCAAGGAACGGATGCTCATCGCACTTAGGCTAGATTAGATTCTCTCAATCCTTTCCTCCTAGTTAAGTGCCTCAGTACGACCACTTTAAGCACGTGCGTTACGCGTGGTAATCCTAGTAACGATTAGCGTTTGGTAGCCACGGTTGCATCGGTTCAGGGTGTGTACGGTAAGTGAGAACAGATGCTGATGCTAGGTAATTTAGACTTATCATTAGTTAGAGTTAGTAATTAGTTTCTCAACCCTTCAACTCAATAGCATAGGAGACATAAAACATAAAAAGATATAAAAATCATATACCTTAGACTTGCTTAACCATACATTGTGACAACTACAAGTAAGTTTGGGAAGACAACGAATGGTTAACCTTAAGTGTTCCATGAGGCGTGTAGGCACTTAGTCTGCGGAGTTCGACCGGATCGTGCGTGCTACGCTCGTATTCGTATGGTTGAGTGTAGGGGTACCTTGCCACTCATCATAGGCGTCGTTGCCAGGGATTAAGTGTTTGTGTGCTAAGTAGAACATAAGAGATTATTTACATCATATGGAGCTTAAACGAACCTTAGGGTTAATCAAACAAAAAATTATATAACGGTAAAATCAGCACACCTATAAGACATCATGTCTTCTTCTTCTTCTCACAAGAGTAACTCACCACCTAAGGATTATATAAAGAACAGTCGACAATCAAAAACACATAACTTGAATCAGCCAATTCCTCAACAATACAGGGTGACATATACTCATCCTGATGAGTATATACCTAATTATACTTTTATCCTCCATCAAGATGAATAGATGCACTGGAGAGATTTGTTTGGTAACATAGTGTTACCTCCAGATCGTGCTATCCCTAACATGCTTCTCCGTGCTTTGGCACAGATTGGCATGACAGAATTATATGCTGAATACGTTGCGGAAGATTTTGACACAAGGGATTATCATCCCACAGCTTTACAACATATGAGGGATTCAAGGCAGGAGAGCCAACATACATTGTTGAAGGGTAAAGAGGTCCCGCACGTCCTAAGTGAAACAAGAGATGGTGAACCACTTATAATGGGTTCTCTATTAAAAGATGTTCCCCCTCCTAACAATGGTGAGGAGGTTGGGTATCAGAAATTACGCTCAATGATACACAACCCTGGTTCTGATGCCTGTGAACACCAGCTGTTCACTGAGGGAATAACAACATATAACAAGGATGGGCACTTAGATTGTCACCATGATCGGGGCCGAAGCCACAGAAGAGAAGGCAAGAAACATCATCAGGGCGATGGTTCTCCTTCTTCTTTTTCTTCTTCACATCACTCACCCTCTCCTTCCACATCAGGGAGCAATCATGAAGAGCATAATGGAGAGGATAAAGGTAAGCAAAATGAGAGACCTTGACGAGAGAGTCGAGAGAGAGGACAAGGGCATGAACGAAGGGAAAGTAGGGAACAACGGAGACATCATAGATGTCATGAAAGAGATGGTCATGATGAACCCCTACTCGCAACCCAAAGTATGCTTGACATAACGAAGGCAGTGAGAATCCCAGCAAGGCATTTAAAAGATAGTCGAATCAAATGCTTAGACATGAATAACATCCCACTCTTTGAGGGGGGATACAACGCTGATCTGAAGCATCATTTACAAGCATTCCACGATGCCTGTGCCTTGCAAAACATAGAGAACGAGTGGCAAAAACTTAAGTTGTTTCCCAGGATACTCATCAAGGAATCAGAGAGTTGGTACCGGTCCTTAGAACCAGAAACCATTAGGAGGTGAAGTACGATGCTAGAACTCTTCAATGATAAGTATCAAACGTACTTTAGAGTGTCCAATTTGCGTAAGCAGATCCAAGGATGGAAGCAAGGTATTCATGAACCCTTAGATGTTTCCATGGCCCGATACTATGCATTGTTACATCGTTGCCCAGGCCATGGTTACGCACAATGGGATCAACTCTGCCACATCGTCGATGGGCTAAGGTATGAGACTAGGAGAACCCTTGGGACTTATGCCCAAGGGTGATTATCAGAACTTAGATCCCATGAGGTACATCGCTTGTTGGAACAAGTAGCAAAAGAAGAAGGGGAGCTATGAAAAAAAGGGAAAGTGCGGAAGAATACAACCATGATCCCTCCCTTCGAAAGAAGGGAGTGAAATTTTGTGATGAAGAGGATGAGTCACCACTCGAAGAGTTGGTGAACAGAAAGACCTTGCCACTTCAAAAACTAACAACAGAAATAGCAGCTAAGGTAGATGACATATGGAGTTTCTTAGACTCTAGACTTGAAACTATCTTGAAAATCATAGAAGAGTCTAAGGTGGAACAAAGTAGTGACAAAGGTAAGAAAAAGTGGAGAGATTTAGGCCCTGCACATAACAAGGGTAAGGAAAAAATTACTAACTCCGATGTGGCTATGGATTCGGACACAGATGATGAAGGTGGATGTGAGATCTGCCACTATGACCATCCTAAAGGATGTTGTCTAATCATGTCACATCTACAAGAGTCTGGGGTGTATGCACTCAACCCAAGACTTAATCAACGGCAAATACCCCAAAGGTTACCTTATCCCCAAGGTAACCCAAGGAAGTTCCGCCAATCCTTGATGTATTATCCAAGTGGAACTCCACCACAACCCATCGGGCAGCATCAATAGTGGCAACACCCACAGTCATGGGGGATGCCACCGCCTAAACAACAGTCCCCTTACCTGCAACCCAATCCTTATGGCTATTATGTGCAGCTGTTGATTTCTCCAAGTGACTCTATGGGTCACACAACTCCCCACTGTCACTACCAAGTTCGGAAGTACTTCATAAGGACTCCTTCTCATTCGATAGATACTCCATACCCACACCATCTTCCTAATCCATCCGCACCTCTTCCACTAGTAGCTCCCATAACACCTCCTGCTCCTACAATGCAAGGGAAACTTCCTACTCAACCGCAGCAACGTCATGCTGCGAGAGATATAAATATTCAACCTGCTGCTGGTTCTGACAACTGTAAAAAGAGAAGATCCTTCTTCAAAATCAAAAGCCCAGAGAAACTCTAGCAACAACAAGCGGTTGAGCCCATGTACACTCCCCCACCATCTAACACTTCGGAGCATCCTTCGGTTCAACAACAGAGCTTCACGTAGATGGTTATGTTAACGCATACTGTAATCGACTGGATAAAGGTAGGCCACCTTCCTAGGAAACTAACTGATCCTGGAAGTCCCTTAATCTACCTTCAAGTTGCTAGAAATGAACCACATAGGGCTCTTCTTGACTTAGGTTCTGGAGTCAACTTAATTTCACGAGAGATGTATCACGCCTAGAACCTACCCCAACTTAAGAAGAGAAACATTCAACTAGAGCTGGTAGACTAGTCCATCACCATTCCCTTAGGATTGGTAGAGGATATCGTTACCACTGTGTGTGGTTGGTCTTACCCAGCTGATTTCCTGGTGATTGAAGTCAACAACAACGAAGGGGACTTCCTAATTATAATGGGAAGGGCATGGCTAAGCACAGTAGACACATGCCTTAGGATCCACAATCTTTCCTTAGAAATATCTAAGATAAAAATTTATGGAAAGATCAAGAAGAGGAAAGTTCCATGCATCACATACAGTGATTCATCGGGTGATGACATGGATGAATGCATAACATCTCCTCCATGCAACAGGTGTGCCCTTGAAACTCTACAACAAAGATGCCTGTATATAGCAACCACACAACAAGTAGTAGACACCCCGTGGTTGACAGCTACTCGAAAGAGCAACCGAAAAACATGCATGGAACAAACTGGGGGAAAGACTCATGCCAACAACGAAGGCATAGACACATTGGAATATGAGCGTTTCCAACTTCCACCCCTTAATCTAAGAACATCAATGGGGAGAAGTTGGGCACTTCTACAAAATTCAAATAGGCACTCATTATTTCGGATCTCTTCCTTTCCATTTAGTCATGGGTAAGATGGCCACCTATGCTAATCATTTGGGACCCTTAGTTCTTTTTCGATTTTTTTTACACGTTTTTGTTTTCCATGTTTTTGTTTCACACGTTTTTGTTTTACACATTTTTGTTTTACAACTTTCTTTAACTTTTCTTATTTTTGTTTTACAACATCGTTATACTTTCTCACTTTGTGTGTGTGTGTATTATCCACCCTGTAGGTTTGTCAACCAATAAGTGTTCGGAATGATGGTATGAACTACTTTCATATTGATTGCTAATGTTTGGTTTTTACCTTTAAGTCATGATGTTGATGCTAAGGTATGTTTCTTTTGATATGGTAGGAAATGAGTTCACTTCACCCATTCATCCACCAGTTTCTATGATCTCTCTTGGCTTGGAAATGTACAGTCCCCTTCTAAATAAGAACTTTAACGAATCGGTGATTGGGCATTTCTCAAACTAAGGAAGGACTCAAGGATTGAAAATGGTGTGATTTCAAGGGAACTTGGTGCATTTGTGTTGGCCATTCTCTTGGGTGCTTGGATGTTTTCTTCTTGAGTTTTCTTGCCATTTTGACATCACCTAATTATCGGGAAGCTGAGTCAATAAAAATAACAAAGTCTTTGCATGGTGTGGTTCTCATGCATAAAAACACAAAACTCAAAAACACAAAAAAAAAAGAAAAAAAAAGTGAGAATTCAAAGCACACCCCTTAGAAGAAATAATTCCTTGGGCTACAAGCACTGGTTATGGAACCAAAAATAAAAAGGTTCCCTCTAACTAAGGCCCTTCTCGCTTCCCATTCTCTCCTCCTTTGTTTCGTTGGAATGGTGGTGACTCTTGGAGAAGGCATTCTTGTTACCCAAGTGGATGGATTGGCCGAATGCATTAATGCGAAGTCACTGGATGTGGTTGGTTTGAGGCCGGAGTTGGAATGAGACTTGCCAAGTCACATTAATCATAAAATCCACAAGAGGTTGTACGCCACCTTGTTCTTGGGATTCCATTCCATTCTCTTCTCTCCACCATTCTCTTCATTATTCACCTCATTGCTAGTTGTATCATTAGTGTACATCTTTTGGTTGATGCATTGTTTTCTTTTTGGTAAATTCTTGTGGTTAAGACTTTAACTCTTGTTCCAAAAGACATTCCCCGAGCTTACGGACTCTTTGAATGTGGGTTTGTCAAGGCATTAAGGGCATGAGCCTACTTTGGGGAGGACCCACTGACATTCCTCTTTGGTGCACCAGTTAACTTCTTTTCCCTAACATTTTTGCAATTAATTATTATTTTGTTCATTTCCATCTTGACATCCATTTCATCGATGCTACAGTTATCTCTTTTTATCGATCTTTCTTATTCCTTTTCTTTCTCCATTCTAACGCTACCGGAGTTTCGCGATTAGTCATGGGGGTATGGGGCCCGATTTTTTCGATTTTCTCCTAACCCCAATTTTTTTGATTTTTTCCTAACCCCTACAACTTCGATAGTCATCATTATTATATCTCCAGATCCATATCAGCCATACCACAACCTAGCTAATGGACCTTTCACCGTAGCAAGGTATCAATTACATGATGATTCATTTACCCTTGCTAATATAAGATTGTGTTGTGTGTGTAGATGGCAATCATACAACAATGGACTGGATCTGGAGGGAACACATGGAATGGAGCAGCGCTACAGCAGCTATGCAAGGAGCAAGATCGATGGTGCACTTACTGATGGACAACGAATGGCACAATCTTGGTGTTGGTAGCAGCAACACTTCTTTCTCTCTCTCTCTCTCTCTCTTTTTCAGCTGCCAACTAAGGCTTGATATCAATGTAATAAGGTGTTCACCCTTGTTGTCATGAATACCAGTTTTGTCAAGTCTTGTAATGATGATCTGTTCACATGTCATCCCATTAGTTCCATTCCCCTCAATAATCCCATACCTTCCCAATATTTTGTAAGGAACTCAAGGATGAGTTTTCATTTAGTCATGGGGGTATGATGAGACGCGATATCGCGGTGCATTGCAAAATCTATAAATAATAGGCGACTCTCCCTTATTTTATCATCCTAGGCTAGAAGTAGGGAAACTCTGGCAGATTGATCGCTCCAGAGATAGAATATTTTCCATATGCCCGCAGTAGGAGTCCTAAAGTGAATGGATCTTTATTCGAGCAACATTGTACTTGAACACAAGTTGTGTACGGAAATAAATATGAACTTCCTAGATAAACCTTGAAGTGCATGGAATAGGATTTTATTTTAATGTTATTTATTGCTTTCTCTCTTACCCTTATCTCTTAGTAACGTAGAATGAGTACGACTTGATTACGAGCATTTAAGGATGTGTACGGATGATCAAGGAACGGATGCTCATCACGCTTAGGCTAGATTAGATTCTCTCAACCCTTTCCTCCTAGTTAAGTGCCTCAGTATGACCACTTCGAGCACATGCGTTACGCATGGTAATCCCAGTAACGATTAGTGTTTGGTAGCCACGGTTGCATCGGTTCAAGGTATGTACGGTAAGTGGGAACAGATGCTGACGCTAGGTAATTTAGACTTAGTCATTAGTTAGAGTTAGTAATTAGTTTCTCAACCCTTCAACTCAATAGCATAGGAGACATAAATCATAAAAAGATATAAAAATCATATACCTTAGACTTGCTTAACCATACACCGTGAAAACTACAAGTAAGTTTGGGAAGACAACAAATGGTTAACCTTAAGTGTTCCATGAGGCGTGTAGGCACTTAGTCTGTGGAGTTCAACTGGATCACGCATGCTATGCTTGTATTTGTATGGTTGAGTGTAGGGGTACCTCACCACTCATCATGCACCATAGCCCACAAAAGCACCACAAGTCCCTAATCATGAGAGCATAGGATCAAGTGTTCTTGAGCACATATAGGTCTACCATGTAGGGCCTCCAAAAGAAATCAACAATTTGTGTAACTATAACACCATTTATTCAAGAATGGCCCACCATCTCAACACTTTGCAAAACTACTCCAAGATCACATCCAACCATGGGAGAAGGAGTCTAGGTGCTAATACCCAAAACTCAACTCTACCTTGTAGCTAGTCATGACAACATCACCTTGGATTTGAATATTCGGTCTAGCATTGCAACTCACATGGCCACCATGAACCACCCACTATCAAGAGTTCATCAAACCAATTCATTTGAATTTTAGGCTATATTCCACCATCAATCATCTAGGAATAAGATTTTCACTAATCAAGAAACCCAAAAGGAAAAGTTCCATAACTTATCTTGTCTCAAGAATGTTCATTGAAGCATGCCAATATCACCAAGAACACAAAGCATCAGTTTAGGAGTACCTTAGGCAATGACATGCCCTAGCCTCCTTATTACAACACCATTTACAAAAATAGGATTTTTCATAGGGGTTTCAGAAGATCTCATATTAGGGCACAAAGGCCGCTTACAAACATAGAGAGAAGGTGCTTCAAGAATGAGCATAGGGAAAACACCATATATCAAGTTTGGCCTTATCATAGGGTGTGGCAAAAGCCTATAATAAGGGAAAAACTGATATAGGGAAATAACATCTAATAGTTATGTGTGCATGATCTATTGAAATTGAGTACATCACAACAATATATTACAACCTTACATACCTAAGTAGCAAGGTACCCCTACGCTCAATCATACGAATATGAGCGTGTATGCTCGATCTGATCAAACTCTGTAGATGGACTAGTTATGGCACCTAGACAGTTATACATTGATCATGGTTTTCTGTTGATGAGTGGCTAGGTACCCCTACACTCAACCATATGAATACAAGCATGCACGCACAATCCGGTCGAACTCCATAGATAGACTAGTTGTGGTATCTAAATAGTTACACATTGATCATAATTTGCTATCTTCCCACTTAGATTAGTATTTGCTTTGTCTTGTATGGTTTACTCTAGAGTGAGGTGAATGATGGGATCCTAAACTAATGCTACTCCTAGAGACGATGGGGAACAATCTTAATTAAGTTAATGGACAATGGAAAATGGAATCTATGCTAACCCTAAGTGCGATGAGAATCCATCTTTAATCATTCATATGCATCTTAGACCTCATGTACTACTTCTAGGATTACCAAGCGCACATTACTTGAGCACTCCTAGATACGCTACTGGGTTATCAAGTAGTTACACTTAAATGTTCATGATTAAGTCGTACTCATTCCATGTTAATCAACAGAAAGTGTATAAAGGAAATATGAACTAAAAAGACAATGATAAATAATTAACAATTAATAATTAAAGTAATTAAAAGCTAAGTGAATGCTACAATGATGGAGTAATCTTGATCTTTATTGTTGATCATGTGCATGTCCAAGTATGTCTCACTCGAACAAAGGTTCCGTACAATTACAATCATCACACTGAGGGGATGCACTGGGGAAAGAACTAAAACTAACTAGAAATTGACAAAAAGACTTGACCTAAAGACTTACCAATGAAAAAAAGACTTCTCCCCATACGCTTGAGTGCTATATTTATAGGCCAACACAGGAATCACGATATCGGGTACCCGATATCTTGTACTTGATATCACATACCCGATATTGGGGCCTGGCAAACTGCGATTCATCATACCCCCATGACTGAATAAAAACTCTCCTTGAGTCAAACAAAGTGAGGAACAAGTTCATTTAATTACAAACAGTGGATAGGTATGGGATTATTGAATGACCATGGATTGTTTCATGTTGCAATGTGGGATTAAACAAAATTTGGACATAGACACAAAATACAAAACTTGTGGAACTCATGTGTTCCCATTGGTGGTGGCTCCTCCATGGGTGCCTTTCCTTTGATTGGTGCTCCAGGCTTCCAAGATTGATACTATTGAAGAAGTGCTTGAAGTTCTCCTCTTCTGTCTGAGGATCATGAGCCATCCATGCTGATGTTGCAATGTTTGATGGAGTTGGCACTTCCCATGGACACGGTAGTTGCAGGAACACTTGATTGGCCTTGACATACCATGCTGCAAATAGCCATTATTCCTCTTCATAGGCTTTGGTCCTCACCTCTCCACCTTCTGCTTAGCTAGATTGTGTAATGATAGGAGTTTCTTAATGGATGTTGAATGATTGTGCCTCTTGCTCTACATGTTCTACATGAGGTCATTGGGCTTAGCCTCCTCTTGAGTGTTTAGTTGCACCTTGAGAAGGTTCTCCTTACTATCCTCTTTTAGGGGCCATCTGTAATCACACAAGGACCGATTATTAGTAAGGTTTTTAAAAGAAATTTTGTTATCTTGTACCTTACTCATTACCTTTAATAAATGTTTAACTCATTGCTTAGTGTGATTCTAGAGTTAGAGATTTTTCAAGGAAGTTGCCCTAAAAGTTTAATGTTGGACCTAATCTATTCAAGTGATACATAAAAGGACATGTAATAGTTTTGAGGAACGTTTGATAAAATGATGACAAAGGAAAGAATAGATTTGACAAGGGAGTACTTGGAGGGTATAAAATGATGTGGTGGTGTGCACCAAGTACAAATTACAAAAGTCATGCAAGTGGATCCTCCCCAAAGAAGGTTCCAACCTATAATGCCCTTATGTAACCACACCTTAAGATATCCATAGGCACTAGAAGGGTTAAATGCAACTTGCACCTGTGCAACAAAACACACACATGTTAAGCACCACTGTTATGAGGTATGAATTCTATGCCACACAAGATACAAGTTAGAAGTACTTGGATAATGAGATGGGAGGAATCGTAGAAGGGATTGCAGAGATTGGAATGTGAGGTAACCAACTCTTGGCACAATGAGTCCAAAGTGTTGTGTGTGATTAAAGTACCATTAGCCTTTTGCTCCAAGATTAAAACCAAGTCCATACCTCTAATCAATGACATCGCATTATTTCATTGAATGATGGAAAACCATAAGAGCACCATGGTAGCAAGGCATCTGATCACTTGGCATTTTGTCCAAGGGAGAAGTGATTTGGAATTTATTTGCGACACGTTCTTCTTTGGTCTTTTCTTTTCTTCTTTTCTTCTTCTAGCCACTTTGGCACTTTGTCCTTTCCAACAGTGAACTAGAGAAGCCGCCAACCTTTAGGCATGGATGCATGTCTTTCTAGTGGAACCCCTAGAATAGCATTGAGTTTATTTATTAGGTTCCTTTATTACTATAACTCCCATTTTTTAGATCTATAAGGATATTAGTATAACCATGTTGCATGATAGCACCTACAGATGTCACCAAAGAGAATCCACAAGTCCCCTTAATGCCACACCCTGGTCATTCCCTCTTAGTCCATCATTTTTTGCTCTGGGCATAATGAGCACAAAATTACTTTAAGTTTTAATGATGACAAGAATATCATCATACCAAGAGTAGAATCTCTTATTAATAGAATGGATGGGTGAATGGTGTGGGCTCACTATCCAAATAACTAGTCCCTTGTGACTCAATAACATAAAACAACACCTCAACCAATAGGTCACATAAGTATTTTATTCACAAATGGGATCACCCTCAAAAAGATAAAATAATAAACTGGAAGATGAAAAATTAGAAAGCAAAAAATTGTAAAACCAAAGAAAAAGAAAAACATTTACTAATTTTGCTTGTTAGAATGGGGGGTGTCTCCCATGATTGAACCTTTGATTATGACGAGAATTAATAAATAGAAAGTTTGGATCCATGCATGTTGGAAATATTGGGTTTTGGTCATATCCAAACCACACTTGATTAAAGTAGGCATAGTAGGGCAAATTATAAGATGTGGTCATGTGATAAGAGGCTGACCCACTATGGCACCCATGACCATAAGATGGTATGCAAGGATCAATATGTCTCCCAATGTTGTTATATTCATTGGGTTTCATGGTTGTTCAAGTATTGATTGGTGGCTTGGATAAGGTAACAGGAGGCGTTGAGTTTGAAGAGGAAGATGCATCATAGTGTTGGGCTTGTGTTGAGTTGGAGGATGCAATGGTTTTAGAACCGTGCTGTCTCTTTCTATGACCATGCCTAAAGAAAAAATGCTTCTAACATTGTGGAGGACACCCACCGCTGTTGACAGTAGTAGCATAAGTGATGTTCATTGGTTAGTGCTGTGATGTCAAACCTTCCGATACAACTAGTGGTGATGTAGAAGGAGGTGGAGGATGAGAATATTGAGAGTAAGAAGGAGTGTAAAAAACATGAGGTGGTGATCCCGTAGGAGAGGGCATGGGTTGATGATACTAAGGAGAATGATAATGATGAGGTGAAATAAAGGATGTCTATCTAGCTAAAGAAATAGGGTGTTGAATATAATACGAAGGGTATGGCTAGTTTGGTGATGGCCTCCCCCACGACTGGGGGGTTTTGCCACTGTAGTTGAGCATAGTACTGAGGTTGAGAAGAATTTACCCACGAATAGTACGATGAGTTGTGGAATTGCCCATAAAGTTGTGGGACAAGGATGCACCCAACCATGTGCTTCTATATGAAATCTGGATGTAACATTCTTCCCCAATGCTCATGTAGATGTGACAAGATTGGGCATTGGCCTCTTGGGTGATTGTACAAGAAAACATCGCATTAATACTTATGTTTTATGATTAAGCCCCTATCCTCATTCTCTTCAGCCCTTCTTTCTAATTGTTGAATGGTGTTTTGTCCTGTTTCAAGGTTTGGTATCCTCTATTTGTTTTGGTCATCAAAGTTTTCTTGCGTGGGTCTCCCTCTAATAATGTCTACATATTCTCTACATTTTTCATGTACCCACTCCATCATCTTGTTGGTCTTTGCCTCGATTTCATTTAGTAATTTTAGTATTGGAAAAGGTAGAAATGGTTTCACCTCCTCGAGATGAGTTGATTTCTCATCTTTATGATTATGGACCTTTGTTACTTCAAGAGTTTGGTCCTAGTGAGATTCTTCAACATTCTCCCATTTGGCTATTTCTCCTTCTTCTTTTGCTACCTACTTAATAAGCACTCAGAATTGATGGGTTCATAGTTCATATAGTTGACTTGGGACATACATCCCTAGGGTCTCCCTTGTTTCATTACGGATCCCATTCATGATGTGATACATTAGCCTTTCCTTGGAGAACTCATGGCCTAGGCATTTGTTTAACAAAGAGTAATATCTTTCTAAGGCCATGTCTAAGGGTTCATGTTGCCCTTGTTTCCACTCTTGGATTTGTCTCCTCAAGGCTAACACTCTTGCATAGGTTTGATATCTTTCATTGAAGAGTTCTACCATTATGGGTCAACGACGAATTGATTTTAGCTTTAAGGGCTTGTACCATACTTTTTCTTGGCCAACGAGTGTCATAGGTGATGAGTGGCAAGGTACCCCTACACTCAACCATACGAAACGAGCGTCGCACGCGCGATCCGGTCGAACTCCGCAAATGGACTAGTTGTGGCACCTAGATAGTTAGCCTTAGGTCGTAGTTCGCTGTCTTCCCATCTAGACTAGTTTTGCATATGTCACGTATGGTTTAGTCTAGATGAGGTGTATGATGTGTTCCTAATTCTATCGCTACTCCTGAAGGCAATGGAAAATAATATTAACTAATTCTAAGCTAAGAGGAAAAGG
>MNCI01009751.1:0-43083 GCA_015680685.1 Gnetum montanum
ATTAAGGGCATGAGCTTGCTTTGGGGAGGACCCACTGACATTCTTTTTCGTTGCACCAGTTAAATTCTTTTCCCTAACATTTTTGCAATCTAATTTATTTTGTTCATTTCCATCTTGACATCCATTTCATCGATGTTATCGTTGTCTTTTTTTCTTCATCTTTCTTATTCCTTTTCTTTCTCCATTCTATCGCTACTGGAGGTTCGCAATTAGTCATGGGGGTACGGGGCCCAATTTTTTCAATTTTCTCCTTACCCCTACACCTTCGGTAGTCACCAATATTATATCTCCAGATCCGCAATCAGCCATACCACAACTCGGCCAATAGACCTTTCACCGAAGCAAGGTATCAACTACATTGAAATTCATTTACCCTTGCTAATACAAAAACTGTGTTGTGTGTGCAAATGGCAATCATGCAACAACGGATTGGATCTGGAAGGACCACTTGGAATGGAGCAATGCTGAAGCAGCTAGGCAAGGAGCAAGACCGATGGCGCGCTTACGGATGGACAACGAAAGACGCAATCTTGACGTTGGCAGCAACGACACTTCTTTCTCTCTCTCTTTCTCAACTACCAAATGAGGCCTGATGTCAATGTAATAAGGTGTTCACTCTTGTTGTCATGAACACCAATTTTGTGTTGTCTTGTAATGATGATCCGTTCACATGTCATCCCATTAGTTTCATTTGAGTCAATAATCCCATACCGTCCCAAAATTTTGTAAGGAACTCGAGGACGAGTTTTCATTCAGTCATGGGCGTATGATGGGACGTGATATCGCGTCTTCCCCCGCGATATCGCATCCCACGCAATATCGCATGCAGCCGCCGCGATATCGCGTCTTCTCCCGCGATATTGTGATGTGCCGCAAAGTCTATAAATAAGAGGCGGCTCTCCCTTGTTTTCCATCTAGGCCTAGACTGTAGGGAAACTCTAGCAGTTTGATCTCTCCAGAGATAGAATATTTTCCATGTGCCTGCAATAGGAGCTCCAAAGTGAACGGATCTTTATTCGAGCAAACATTGTACCTGAACACAAGTTTGTGTACGGCAATAAAGACGAACTTCTTGGATAAACCTTGCAGTGCATGGAATAGGCTAATTAGGATTTTAATTATTGTTATTTACTGTTTTTCATTTACATGCTTTATTAGTGATTAAATCTTTCTCAACCCTTCTCTCCTAGTTAAGTGCCTCAGTACAACCGCTTCGAGCACGTGCATTACGCTTGGTGATCCCAGCANGCAGTTGCCCACATGGCAACGATGTACGGATAGTGCAGAAAGAGGTGTGAGACGGATTCCCCACATGCACCACAGATGGGACAACTATCAACATTAATCATCCCTTGCACTTTAAGGCCCGCTGATGAGTGGCGAGGTACCGCTACACTCAACCATACGAATACGAGCATAACACGCGCGATCCGGTCGAACTCCGTAGACTAAGTGCCTACACGCCTCATGGAACACTTAAGGTTAATTATTCGTTGTCTTCCTAGACTTACTTGTATTTGTCACGGTGTATGGTTAAGTAAGTCCGAGGTATATGATTTTTATTGTCTTTTCGGTTTTTATCTCCTAAGCTGCTAAGGTGAAAGGTGAAGAGATTAATTNTGATCTACACTGCTTATCTCCCCCTTGCATACAACCTTCTACACGTGCAAGTTATGGATGGAAACCTTTGCTGCCATGAGTGTTACCCCAACCTATGAACCCAAGGTGAAGGGTTTCCGCCAAAACTATGAGTTATGGGCTATAGTAGCACAGATAGGGTGGGCAAACCTTTTACTACTACTGGTGGGCAAACCAAACCTACTAGACACAAGTTTCTACAAGCAATGGCGGGGGGATTCCACAACTTTTTGTGGGGTTCGCATCAATCTTATTAAGCTAGATCTGGCAGACTAAATTGGGGTGTCAATAGTGGGCGAGGTGGTTTTACCAAATGGGTGGGGCCTACAAGATGCCAAGGGCATCTTCCCAAGTCCTATTCCAAAAACTGCTAGTGAGCAGGTCCTATAGGCTACACTGCCTCCTCTATGGCGGGAGGTTGTTGAGCTCATTGATCACTATTTCATTCAATCTAGAGATGTTTGGGAACTGCAAGGGGCTCATTTCACCTTCCTATGGTACATGTAGATGGCAAGACTAGTGAACATCCTTAAGTTCTTTTTGGCATCTATGCGCCATGAGCGGAGGGGGTGGCACTCTAGGCTCATCTTGGCACTATGGTAGGTTGCACAACCCAAGGCCTCACCTTCCTAGCTTGTACAGTTTACTTGCGTGTATGGTTGGCAACATCCTTCAAAAGGGGCTTCCTCTTCCTCTGACCCTGTGTTAGGGGTTTCAAGCGAGTCTACCCTTGCACTCTCCCAACGTGTAGGTGAGCCACCCCCTCGAGAGCTCAAGACCCTATGTCAGGAGCTGCAAGCCAATTTTGAGGAGACACTTGGCCAATTGGTGGTCAATACTGAAGCTAGGGTGTGAGAGGAGGAGCAGGTGCGGTGGGAGGCAATGCTTCTATAGTAGGCCTTGGACATTGAGGCCAAGACCCCGGCAGAACATCTACGATGCAAGGAGGCCAAAGAGCAGAGCCAACAACAAAAGCAACAGGACGCCACCATGTGGCATGAGAGGGAGGAGGAGCTAAGGTAGAAAATCTAAGTGGAGCTTCTCAAGGAGAAGGAACAAAGAAGAATCCAAGCAGAGAAGGCAAATGAACAAAGGGTCCAGGCTCTCCTAGAAGAGCAACAAATGAAAGCCCAATTAGATCAAGCACACAAATCAAATGCTAGGCACTAGCTCCAAGAGGGGCTTTGCCCCTATGTGATCATGAACATTAACAAAAGCATGGCCTAGACCACCCTATGTTGTTACATTTGTGCCATTACAACAGAATTTCACCCCTACAGGATGAAAAGTAGGCCTCTTGAGGAGAGGCAAAGGAAGGAAGAGGAGTTCTTGAAGTTCCAAGAGGCTGCTACCTTTATGACTTGCCAGCATCAGCAAGTGGTCCTGGATAGGGTCTACTCCTAAGTACGACTACAGTGTGCCTATGCCCAGCTACCCCACCATGAGTGAAGGGCCTCTACAATTTCTGGTTGGGCCTTTGTTTTCTTTGTTGGTGTCCTATGATGTTTTTGTTTGTTGTTTGCCTCCTTACTAGCTGGTCTCTTGGCTGTCCCAGTACGATAGGTTTTTCTGCAATGGGCGCCACTTGAGTGGGCCATTCTGATCCTTTGGATGTAACCTATATACAACTACTAAGGGTAAATTCCCCTTATGCTGCTTTCTCCGGGGTGTTCCTCCCCCTATGTTGGTCAAGGGATGCTCCTCCCCTGCCCTTCTTGGATTTTTGGTCCCACTTGTGCTGGGGAGGGTCTTCCAACCCTGCCCTATGGTTGTACATATTTTTACTTTCTTTAATTTAATCTGACCTTTTTCCAAAAAAACAAAAAAAAAAAAAAAGAACCAGAGATTCTCATTCATTCTAGATTAAGATTAGTATCTTTGGCTAGGAGCTAGCACAACCTTTATTCTGATAATTATTACAATTTCCTCTGTATCTCAGATGCATAGATATTCTATATATATATAGAGTCATGCATTCATGCCACGGATGTAATATTCTTGATATTTCTTGCTAGAGCGTTGTCAATCATCCTATTGACAAGCTCTTGAGGCCAGATCCTGTCTGTGGTTTTGATGGAAATAAATTTCACGATAAATCACAGTTGTATTTGGGGGGGGGGTGGCTGTTACAGTCAAGCAAAGAAAGAATCCTCTCAATGTGCTATGTCACTGGATAACAAACTTGGAATGAACTCAAATGCTCCCGTTGACACACAGTTAAAGACAAAATTAGCTGAAGCATGCATGGATTGGGTGACAACAAGATTTCCTCTAGCCTTCTGACCTTTGTCGTCACTCCTTAGATTTTGAGGATTCTTCTTAGAATGTGGATCCCAACAGTCATCAAAATCATGGCTATCCCTACCAAAGTGACAACAGATTTTTACAGACTTCTATCCTTTCCTGGCTGGTTTCCAACCTTTCCTCCTTTGTTAGAAGTACTAACTACGAATGAATGTTTTCCGAACCCATGATTCAAAGATGTAGAAGCCGGATTCATTGCTTTATTACGTCCTTCTCCAAAGACTTTTTATTACTCTCTCTCTCTCTGAAAAAAGAATGTTGGTCTTTAGTGCACAATCAATCTTAAATCAAACATTAATCAAGTTCTTCCAATTTACATCCGAAAGCATCAAAATAACTTATCATAGACTGGTCTGCCTGTTTTAACTCAAAAACTTCATACATTAGCTGAAAATTTTTAAAAGCACCATACTTTTGTCCATACATCTCCTCTAACAAGACCCACATCGTCCATGTTGTCTTCTTTCGAATAATTATTTGTTGGATTACAATCCCAACCGAATTTATGACCCAAGACATTGTAATGTTATTCTCAAGAAGCCAACTCTCATACGTGGCATTGTTTATCTCAGAAACATTCAATTTTCCATTTATGTATCCTATCTTACCTCTTCCAGCAATGTACATCTAAGCTGTTGAAAACCAAACCATAAAGTTTCCTTCATTAAACTTTATAGGGGTGATCTGTAAGTTTGGATATTTAAACCGAACAGACATTATAGCTCTCCCAACTGAAGAAACTTCGCTTTCAACAACAGATGAAATTTTGGGTAGATTGTCTTCCCTTCGTTTAAGCCAAACAGAATTGAACAAATTCTGCTTTCAAATTTTACTCCAATTCAAACAATAGCCGGGAGAAATGGAAGAACATCTTCCACCACGAATATCCTTTTGAACTTTATTACAACCCTATAAAGCTAGGTGACAACAACAAAAACAACTTGTATACGTATCACAGGCCACGAACAATCACTTTCTAACCCTAAAATCCTTCACATGTGGGGCTCTGACCCATCCAAACCAAAATAATAATAGTGGTAGTAATAGTACTTGTTCACACAACCAAGATTGTCGAAGAAACCGTTGTAGTGAGAACAGTCAAAGAAGGGCCTTCCTTGTCCCTTAAAACAAAGAAATGAAGGTTGAAGAGGAAGGTAACCAAAAAAGAAACAATATCTAAATGATTTGGCTCTCTGATACCATGAACTCACTCAAATATGGCAGCAAAAAAATATATAGAGAGAAGATTTGCTGAAGAATGAGGGATTCCGATGTTAGTTCATTCCTTGTACTTATTACATGGCTTCACTAGCATCCATGATGCCTATAACATGTGGGATTAACCCACATTCAATAAATAAATAAATAAATGATTCATACAAAAGGAACTTTTACACAAGACATGCTAAATCTCTTCATTTTTAAAACATCACTTTCTACATTAATAGCCGCAAAATTTCATGCAACTTTAAATTAATTTTTTTTAATTGTTTACATTATTGCCGTAAGGACACATCAAACCAGAGCTAAGTCTAGTAACTTACTGTATCTTATAATAGTTGATATAACGATCAAATCCAACAATTACTGCACCAACCTGCAATCATTAACAACCAAGTGTTATTAATTACAACTATCAATGAATGAAGTCAAAATAGCAACCAGAAAGCCAGTCACATGCTGAGGCATTGAAACATAGTGAAGAACAAGAAAATGTGGACGTGTTTCACTGTGGAAGCATACTTCTTTATCGTGCTCCATGAGATAGCCTTTCTTGAGTTCTATCTTCTTTTCACCATCTTCCTGTTAAGAACAAGAACTACGTTACTTTATTTCCTATGTAAATTTGTTTGAAATAAGAATCTTGAACAGTACAATGGTGAAGGATAATTCTCTTTCTAGGAGCGAGCAATATTGAGAAGAGGGTGCTACAATATGACACTTCCTAAACACATTTCAGAGTAATTGTGAATATAATATTCACAATAAAGATCTGTTAAATGTCTTTCCATTTTTTGTCTCTTTTGCAGGGTATTTGCTGCAGGTGTTTTGGATTTGTCTGGGCCCTCTGGGAACCTTTTGGTCAACAATAATGATGGGGAGAAGGAGGTCTGGACTTCTTGTGGCTTTTCCCCAACTGGGTTCTGCTTATTTTGTCTCTGATGTTTTCAGGGGAGTCTTCCCCCACCCAAAGGGAAAAAAACTAAAAATTAAAAAACAAAAAGAGAGATAAACACATACTTTTTCTCATTAATACCAATCCCAACTGTTGCATTAGGAACATGAGCCTGCTCCAAAAAAACAGTTTTTATAACTCATTTTAGGTGGTTGCTGGTCTCTGATACCACCAAGGACCCCCAAATGGCTTTTGCTAGTATAAATGAACTAATATGGCTAAGTGTATTTAATAATAAAAATCTCCTAAGAAACACTCACCCTATATTTAACTAATGATTATCTCTTTTAGCCTTCTTGACTATCTCTTTTAGCCTTCTCTTAGTATAATTACAGAAAACTGAATAGTTCTCCTATGAGCCTAGCTTTAAATATTGAATAACAGATATAATGAATAAATAATTTTATAGAAAATGTCAATCTTAACTCTGAGCTATCTGTCAGCTAACTTCCTGATGCTATACCATAAAAGCTTCACTAAACAAAGCAAGAAACTGAAGTAAAGAAATTATTTGAAAAAGCTCAAAATCATACAAAGATAACGATATTTTCTATGTTAAACTAATTTAAAACTGACACTCATAAAAGCTATCTTGTTTAACCAAAGTAACAGCAATAAGCTAAACCTCATTTCATAGAGAAAATAACTTATTCCAAAACTAGCAATTCATTCAAACGTAGCTATGCAATATTTAAGCTTAGACAAATAAGGGAAAGCTATTCAATTCAACTACTAACTGAGATATGGAAACTAAAAGAGATAGGTGAAACCTATTTAAAATGCCATGTAAACAGTCTTTACAAGCTTTCTAAAATCCCCTCTTCAGAAGGAGCTCTGTTCTGGGCTTTATATACTAGCCACAGGGAATTACAATAGTTACAGAAGTTAAGGCTCCATATGCCTTACATTTTCCTAGTATAACTGCAAGCCATTTGACAGCTGTTCAGTTTCTTGATAAATTCTCCTCATTCCTTGAATCTGGAGCCCCTCAACTAATAATTGTTGAGATAACCAGGAGAACCTTAACAGCTTGATTCATTGCATCTGGTTCAGTATCATTAAGTTTCTTAAGGATCTCCTCAGCGCTTGTTTCTCCCAAACCTAATTCGGTTATGAAATTAGTTATCTCTATTAATGCAGCTCCTGCACTAGAACAAGGCTGTTCCAACTCAAGCTTCTTTTTAGCAGTTTCATTCATAATTCATGTAACTGCGATCATCATTATATCCAAAAAGCCCTATTTATAGTGATATAACAACTATGTTTTAACTTTGGCTAAATCAAACAATTCTTGCACTTCTCTCCATTTGCACAAAGATGGCATGTTTCTCTCGAATTTCTATAACCTCGTATCTTGTTTCCTTCATCCACTCTTTGCTACAATTTATTTCAGTGATTATTTCCTTAAAAACTAGTTGAGCTAGATGTGAATGGTCTGGAGCTTTACCCTTTCTAGCCTATTCTAATTCTGAGCTTACCATAGCTAGACTTTCTTCCATTTGAACCACTTCTTGGTCTTTATTTTCTAGCAGTGACTCCTTGATAGTAATCATTGCTTTGAGTTGCTCGTTTTCTTCCCTGGAGCTTTTCAATTCTTCCTGTAGCTTTGATGTATCATGTTCCTTTTGCACAAGAAATTATTTAAGCTTATTTATTTGATGATAAGCTATTTGTCCCATATCTTTAATCAAAATAGCTAGTCTCTGACATATCCTGATGGGACATCACAAGCTTCTGCTTTCCAGTTTGTGGCCCATCCTCTTTGTATTGAAAGATGACACTAGCTTATGTCTTTGGCTCTATGGGTAGTTTCTAGCTTAGGATAATGCATCCTTCTTTTTCTTTTACTCTAAAAGACCCGGCAGCTCCTTTCATTAAGTATCCCAATGAAAAATCAAGGGCTAAGGATGAGCCTTCTTTCTATTGTTGTTGTTGTAGCTACTGTTGTTGTTGCTCTTTTAATCTTTGCTATTCCAAAAGCTACTGTTGTTGTAGCTCCTTTCATCTTTGTTGCTCTAGTTGTTGTTGTTGTTGTTGCTCCTTTTTGGCTTTTGTGCACTCGATCTTTGTTTTCCTCATGGCTTTGACTCTTGCATATTCAGCTCCATCAAGGGGAAACCTTTCATCTAGCATTGCATCTTCTAGTTCCAGTAGATTCCAAGAGAAATAATTTTCTTCTATCTAAGCCAAATATTCTTTTGAGAAGCCTCTTGCTAAGGGATGATCCTTGTCCTCCGTCAACCTGCATACTTCAATGATTGGGGCATCACAAGCTATGGCTAATAGCTTCATTGATAGAATCCTCTTTAGCTGTGCTAGAGTTTCATCTTTGGCTTGATATACCTCTCTATCAATTGTTTTAAGATAAATTGTGTCAGTTTCATCTAGTTGATGAACTTTTCAAGTCTTAGCAATTGAATATATTCTTCTTGGAACCCGAGGAAAACTACATTGCTCTTTATATCTCCTTATCATTACCCTTAGATATCCTGAGTTGATAAATTCCCATAATCCAAATTTCAAGGGAAAAACTTCCTTATGTTTATAGTCATGTCTCAAAGGGCTTTCCCACATCTAATGCCCAACTTCTAAAGCTACCAAATGAGCCACAAACCTAGGCAACTTGAAGGCCTTCCCTTCAAAACCCACAATAAGAATCTAGGTATAGTGAGCATGTAGGAAGACAGCTCTATGACATTTTCCCTTTATTTGATTAATTACCTATTGGTCAACTCTTGATGCAAAAACATCCAAAATTAACTTTATCAAATGAGGATAAACTAGATTCATTAAGAATGCTAAGGCTTGTGCATCAAAATAGCTCCTTTGGTAGACAACTGGGAAGAAATCGTAACAAGGGTCTTCCGGACAAGCTCTCCTTTATGATGCATAATAAACAAAAATTGGGGTTGTCCTTTCAGCCTCAGAGACTTCATTCAATAGATAATCTAGTAAAAATGTGTTGACACTTAATTGGACCCCCTTGGACTCCATGTTCATGAATTTTTGAAAGACTATGCCTCAAAACATCATTCATATACTGGACTAGAAAGAAATGATTCTTATTTTTTAGGGTTACCGACACCCAAACATGACAATCAGCAACCAAATTAATCTCATAGCTTGAACAAAAATTTAATGTTGAAATGAAAATCCTATGAGGGAACCTAAGCTCTAAAGCATTCAGAATGGCGTTCTTGTATCCCTAGGCCTTCGCTAGATTAGCTAGTGGGAGCTTGATGGTTCTTCCAAATTTAGGATGATTCCAAAACTTACCACCCAACACTTCCTCATTGAATTGTCATGCTTCTATCTTTGCAATATCTAGTTCTATAATTCCATAGAGCTTGTACACCTTTCTAGTGTTAATGTCGATGTAGCACTATATTTTCCCTAAATCAAAGCTTGTCTTTTTTATATATTGTTTCTACTATCAGGCAATTTAGGACATCTCTAATGAGGTTTGCCCTAGGCCTGAAGCCACGCTTGTGGAGCCCTATTTTCTCATTTATATCCGGCCATTCCTCCATTCATTCTGAAGATCAAAGACCTGATTTTTCTATTAAGTTGTGGTCTTCGTCAAATCTGAATAAGTCTGCTTCTTACACTTCTAGCTCCAGATGCACAACATCGATCCATTGTCAAAGCTAATAAATATTCAAATTAAATTGTTGCATGTACTTAGAGAAAGCAAAAGTATCAACATCCTAGAATTTCTGAGGTGCCTCTTCTTGCTCCTTGTGAGACATTTTGGCTAATTTTCCAATGGATTTTGTGAGAACTTTGGAAATGCTCTTTTGCACTTCAATGGTAGCTTTGTCTTAGTTCTTAGCTCAATCTCAGTTCTTAGCTTTGACTATTAATGACTACGCATTTGAAATCTGCTCTAATTCTACTTATTAATACTTAGAACTTTGTTCTTTAATTCGCTCACTTTTAGACAGGTTGTTCAACTCTGTTTTTGACATATGTCGCAATCTTTGATTTCGTTAAGCTACCTTGCTAGTTTTCATTAAAAGGTTTAGGTTCATCATTTCAACCTTATTCTCATTGGCTCTTTTTTAATCTAGTGCTTAATCTGTATGGACACCTTGACTATTTGGAAAAATCTATTTTGATTCCCCTTATGTGGCAATGTTTTTTAAAACTCAGAATAATTTTAGATTCTACAATTTAAGCTAATATGTGAGATGGTTTATAACTTCCCTTTTTAAGTCCTTCTATGCTAACATCAGCTTGTAGAACACCTCTTTTGAGCTTGCTTGTAGAGTCAATTTTTGGTTCTACGTATACATTTTACAAAGGAGCTGACGTGGAAGATTGGATGTAGAACTTTTTAGTGGAACCAGATATTAGTTCCATAAGTTGTATCACATTTGTGGGCTCTGTAATATGCTAAGCAATATTAAAATATAACGCGCATGTGAAAAAATTAAGCTTGTAATCCTTAGTAGGTCAGAGATGAGCTTTGCTTGTCTCGATATGGCTTGTAGAACCATTTTGGGCTTTACATTGTAGAATCAATTTTAGTCTCTACAAACCAACATTATATGGTAGCTAACATGGTAGAGTTTCCTCAGAATCCATCCTTTTCGGATTTACTTTCCTACTTCAACAAGCTAATTAATTTCCCAAAGCTGACGTGGTTCGTAGACCCGATTTTTAAGTCTATTTGTAGATCTGAATTTTGGTTCCATAAACTAGTTCTACGAATGAGGTGACATGGAAGTGTCAATTACATGTTTGCTTGTACAACCAAATTTTGGTTCAATGAGCAATGCCTTTTCTCCAAAGATGATGTAGTAGAACCAATTTCGCACTTGCTTGTAAAACCAAATTTTAGCTCTACAAGCAACACTTCTCTCCTATAACGACATGGTTTGTAGAACCATTTTAGCTTTCCTCTGTAGAACCCGTTTTCAATTCTATGAATTCGTTCTTATAAAGAAGCTAACATGGTAGTGAGGGCTAAGTATCTAGAAAAATAGAAATTGGCCAAATCAGCCATGTACAAGATAATACCACAAAAGGGTCCCACATCATGGCCATGATTCCCTTTGAATTCCAAAAAAACCAACAGCAAACAGTTCTACAAATGACAATTATACAGTATTGTATATCACCCTAAGTTTAGTACCAATCAATGATGTACCATCTGTTCCTAAGCAAACTTTGGCTGTATGATATTCTCAAAGCTCACATGCTGCCATCTTCTTCAAAGTTATATTTACTAAAAATTCCCTTTATACCATTACATATTTCCGCCTTAGAAGATTTATCGTAATTAGGAAATACTTGTTGACAAAAATCTCTTACTGACATTGATGATTATTGTCACCGAGAATGCTGAGTAATCTTTCATGTCACAAATCATATTGAAATATAAATGACTTTCCCAAAGGGCAAAAATCTATTACAAACACTGACCAGCTGTTAGGAGAGTAGCGTTGATGTTGCCAATAAAAAGTTTTCTCCCTGCATTTGGAAAAGGATTTTTTTTAAAACATGATTAGGTGTGTTTACACAATTTTGCAAGAAGCCAACACCGAGAAAACTTGCCAAGTCTAGTGATAACAATGTCGTGAATTACGCAGTTGATTTGATCAAAGTGATTTTAAGGAAAAGAGTACTCTTAAATCATTATAGAGCATGGGCATGAAATGCAAACTTGAGTTCAAAACTTGGAAGCAACATTTTTAAAAGAATGTTAATGACATCTCAACATTGGCAAGGATAAAGTAACAAAAAAATGTTAAGATTAAAGGGTGGAATTGACTAGGAATTAACAAAGAATTCTAGTATAAAAAAGGCCATCATCGTCTGAGGCTCAATGTGTAAATAGGGCAGAAACAGTGAAGAATTTTGGTACGATAGAGCACAAATAGCAAAGAAAGCCAATGAAATAAAGGAACTGGATTTTTCCAAGAAAATTGAGCAAGAGGCTAGCAGTGTTCAAAGTGATAAAAGAATATCAATAAAACTAACGGAAAATTTTGACAGGATAACAAGTAGGCTTGCAATTTTGTATGGTGTTAAATGTTAGGTAGTACAAAAGAGGTATGAATAACAAATCAGTGGTAGAAATGTGAATGTTTAAATGGATGTGTAATGTTAGTGGGAAAAATAAATGGCATAATACAGACATTAGAGAAAAACTTCTAGTGACTTCTATTTTAATGGCAGGTTAGTTGGCTTGGACACGTGCAAAAAAGAAAAAACAATGAGCCTATAAAAAAAGGTTGGTATATCCTTGTTCCATGAAAGCCACTAAAAGGAAGACCAAAAAAGACATAGGAAAAAACAATTGAATATGATTTGAAAAAACTGAAAATAAACAAAGATCTAGCTCTTCATAGACATACATGCAACAATCAATAATCTAACTAGAAGTGTGACATAGCCATCATCATTTAAAACCATAATAGCCATGCATGCAATAATCTAGCAGTAGCTAGATCAGGCGCATGAGAGCAATGCATGCTCATGGCTTAGGGAGGGGTGCTACCCCTATGTAATCATGAATATTGGGCACAATGCACCATGGGGAGTGCTGAGGCAACATATTAGGCAGCGGGGGAAGGAGCTGCACCCTAACAGAGAAGGGAATGTAGCCAAGTGCACGAGAAAATAAGCAACCTTTAAGGATTTCCAGCAAGCAACCATGTTTGTGGATACCAAGCGACACAAAGCAGTTTTGGATGCTGTCCACGAACAGGAACAAAACTTCTACCATTGTACAAGGCTGCCATTCCAATTATAGATTGTGTTATAAAGCATGGGTCAAGTTGGGTGGGTATATATATTTTGTTGCTTTGCCTTTGGGATGGTGTTGTTTCTTGTTTGGGGGAATCGGGTTGGAAGGCCCAGGAGGGTGTCCTGCCAACACAATTTTTGTATTGGAGGATAGAAGGGGGGGAACAGTTTAATACCCCCTTGTCATTGATTGGAGAGGTTTTTGGGGGCTGAGGGGAGGGTTTTCCTCTTGTTTTTGGGGCTTGGCTGCCTGATGTACATGCTGTTCAAATTAATATAACCCAAATTTTTCCCAAAAAAAAATATGAAGACTTTTGTTTAGGTGACATAAGCAAGATTACTATTTATTTCTAATTTGTCTAATTATTTATTATTTTAAGTTTAAAAAATATTTTTTATTAACAAATAAACATGCCAAAGTCTAACATTATTTTAGAATAACACGAGGAAATTAATGTAATGTGGATACATGGTTTATTTTGACATTTAGTTAGAATTTTTAAATTATTAAATTTTTAATTAACTAAAATATGTCAAAATTCAAAGCTGTCAAATCGCACTCAAATTTGGTGGACTAACTTAGTTTTATACCTAGAGTATAGATCTACAATTAGTTTTTCAATTCAAGTGCTATTTTGAGGGGAGAGACGAGCAAAGGGAGCAAAAATAATGGGAGCAAGAGAGACAGAGCAGGAGCAACAGGAGCGAGGATGCAAGAGCAGGAGAGACGGGAGCAAAGGGAGCAGGGCCCAAGGAGAGCGACGACGTGACTAGCCACAGGCCCAGTCCGCTTGGAGGGAACTCTGGAGGCCGAACAGCTCGTAAAGGGAACGAAATCGGAGGAGAAATGGGTGGAGAAGGGGCCCAACATGGTGCGCAAGTTAGGGTTTCCGTGTAGGGCAAGGGAAATGAGGACTTTGAGGCTTGCTCTAGGGAAGGAGTTGTCATGCAGCTCAAGGTGAACTGCCCACCTAAGGAAACCCTACAAATACTAGAACAGAGCCTGCTAGGAAAATTTGTTTCCAAGGGTGTGTGCCCAAGGATGGAGCTAATCCGCAGGTGGGTCAAGATGGCTTGGGGGCTCAAGAACGTCTGCGTGAGGAGTCTAGTAGATCACTAGCTACTTTTTAGCTTTCAAACAAACGCGAATAGGGAGCAGGTTCTCTTGGGAGGCCCATGGTTCTATGGGGCCCGAGGGCTTGCTTTGGTCCCCTGGAGGTCAAGAGTGTATCATGACACAAGATCATTCGACCATGCGCCGGTGTGGATACAACTTTTCAACCTACCACTGGAGTACTAAATGCCAAGATTCCTATAGTCCCTAGCAAGCCTCTTTGGAGAGTTTATCAAATTTGACACATTTTCGGTGTTAATGGATAGAATGGGGTATGCCTGCTTCTACGTTTGGAGGTCATTGCAGTATGAGGATAGGGTAAATGAGATCATTCCAGACTAGCAATGGGTGAAGAAAGGATCAGGGTTAGCTTCGAAAACCTGCCAAAGGCTCGCAAGGAAGTATCACCTGTATGCCAGACGTGTGGGAAAGGGCACCTAACTGTAGAATGCCGAGTTAGGCCACCGAAACCAAATCTGGGATGGAACCTAGTGGGTTGAGGAAGCAAGTACATGAGTAGTTACGAGAAATCCAACAACTGCAGGAGACTAGGGCAAACCTAGGAAATGAAGAATAGGAGCTACTCTGAGAACTCCAAGAACTTGATAGGGAGGAAGAAGGTTATTGGCGACAACAATCAAGGGTGACATGGTTGCACGAAGGGGACAAACACACAAGATTTTTCTTCGCAAGAGCAAAAGCCAATCGGGCATCCAAGAGTAAAATACAGAACCTACTGGAAAACATGGGTGGGGGAGGGCCACGAAGCAATAGCTAAGGGCTGGAAGAATTATAGGCATTCTGGGGGAAGTTTGGCAGTGGTGAGACACAAAGGATATCTTGGTCCCAGTGCCACAAGTCCTTACAAGGGCCAACAACCTAAACATGTTGCGGCCTTTCTCACGAGAGGAATTGAGAAGGGCTATGAGCTCCATGCAACCCAACAAGGCTCTGGGGCCAAATGGATGGCCCATTGAATTTTTCAAGGAGTTCGAAGATGTTAGGGGAGCCAGTATGTTGGACACTTTCAATAGCATGCTTAGCTAGCAATAGGTGCAGAGAGAGATTAACTGCTCATGGGTGGTGCTACTACCCAAAGTGCATCACCCAACATCGTCGGGGCATCTCAGACCCATCGAAGTGTGCAACACTCTACTAAGAATATTCTCAAAGATGCTAGTTGGGCATCTTGCGCCCTTAATGACAAAACTTGGAGGGGAACATCAGGCTAGGTTTGTCAAGGGCTACTTCCTACAAGATCAGGTCCTGTTATTACAGGAGATCTTACATTTGCTTAAGGCAACCAAATTCTTGGGAATGTGCATTAAGTTAGATATCACCAAGGCATACGATTCGGTCAGTTGGGCAATGCTGCGAGCTGTCATGCTATCAAAGGGTTTCGATACCAAGTTTGTAAACCTATGCATTCAAATGCAACGGGGCAGCCGTTATTCATTCGACATCAACAGGAGGCTATGGGGGTTTCAAGGACCAAGGAGAGGATTAGGGCAACACGACCCCTTATTCCCACTCTTGTTTCTTATGGTAATGGATCTACTCAAGACCTACTGCCTTGTTGAGGGGGTTCAAGGGCTAAACATACACAAGGTGCACTGTCTGGCTGCACATTACGTCAACGACACGATGATTTTCACAAGGGCAACAGTGCTATAGGTAGAGGCCCTGATGCGGGCACTTGGCAAAATGTAGTGCAAGGTGGGTTTCACCATCAACAAAGGTAAATCGGCAATTCACCTTGTCAACACAGAGGGGACGATGGGGACCAGAATCACTCAAACTCTAGGAATGCTATTGGGCAACATGCAGGACACATATTTGGGCATGCCCATTTTCAATTGGCAACGGAAGAAGGCTGGGATGGTGCTAGTGGAACGGGTACAGACGAAAACCACTCTTTGGACTGGTTGCTTCCTATCCTACAAAGGGAAGATGATTTTGGCTTCTACTGTCCTAATGGTGACAACTAGATTTACTATGTCAATGGCCACGCCGCTGGTTGGAGTCATGCAGAAAATTGATGGAATAATCATAGACTTTGTGTGGTCCATGGGGAAAGGGGGCAAAAAGATGCATTGGTGTCTTGGGCTATGACAACGCATCCAAAGTCGACAAGTGGGATTGGCATTCTACAATTCAAGGATGAGATGACCCGAGGACTGCAACAACTTCTACACAGATTTCAACAACAAACTGAGGGTTCGACACTATGGGTGCAATTACTGAGACAAAAGTATAATGGATGGGAGGCCAATGCAGGAAGCTTCCAACTCTAGCAAAATTTGAGCCGACATACCAGAATAGTGGCGCAATTAGATTTACTAGAGTAGCATCCAAAGGAGATTGTGAAATACCTATACCCACTGGAGGACGCGTGGGCGGAGGTCTAGAGAGGCCACTTGCCCAAAAGGATAAAGGCTTTTGATTGGCTGATACATCACAAGGCACTACCACTAAGCACCACATTGCGGGAGAGAGGATTACACGTGGAGGCCAACTATCCTCTTTGCAACAATGCACCTGAAACGCTACAACACCTTATTTATGGCAGTTTCAGGTGTTGTAGCCAATTTCACACTTGCTAGAGTTTGCCATGGGGATTCCTTTGAGCTGGCCATGCTGTGGGTGATCTAGAAACACCGAAATTCGTTGATATTCCATGGGTAGGCCTTGCCTACGTTGACGACAATCGTATGGACGACGCATTCGTTGTGCACTGAGGCTATGGAGGCCATTGGCCAATGGCTCCTCTTCGAACCCTCTTGGATGGAATTTGCAGAGATGGCTGAACTGTGGGCACTAGTGGAACGGATGGGCTAGGCAAATATGCTAAAACACATGGAAGGAGAACCAGGGATGTCCACTGCACAATTCTTTGATCATTGGGAGGGCAATGAAACACAATTCCATGGCCGACAAATCACGATGTCAGTGCAGATGCTAGCTACTACTTTGGGGGTTGAGGTGGAGGGGGAGGTTATTCCGTTGGTGGTCTGGACACAAACGGAAGCAACGGAATTCTTTCCTAGGGAAATTCCCAAGATTGCTAGCAGCCACATCAGAAAATTGGCATTGCAAGGTATAAGGAGGGAAGCGGTGGTTTTGGTGGAAAGATATTTTGTCCAGTCTGAATACCAGCACAAACTAGTGGGTGTTCATTTTGTGTTCTTACAACATATACGACATAGTACCCATATCAACCTACCCCAATTCTTTTCAAATTCATTGCAACGAAAGCAACCTAGGTGGCACCCAGGGGTTATCTTGGCACTTTGGCGGACAAGTGTGTCAATTACGCCATTGGCAACAAAACTGGTGTACCAATGAAGGCAAGACAAAGAACAGACATCTAGGACACCGCTACAGGAAAGTGACAGTGCTATTGTGTGCCTAGTAGGGGGCAAGTCTGGGCAACAAAAGGGGATGGGGAACCTGAGCAACCAGCAGGTGACCAGAGTCTCTCAGAGGAGTGCCACTTGGTGGCAGACCAGGCAAGACTAGAAGAACGGGCAGAGTGGCAATCATGCTAGGAAAACCTGTAGAAAGAGGCACAATGGGAGGCAAATTCCATGCGGATTAAAGACTTGTGGTGGATGGAAGATCCATTCACCGAACATCGGGCGAGACTGGCACAACTCATAGAAGAAAACAAGTAGTAGTTGGCAATAGGCACAAGCTCTACTATCACACAAGTTGTGGCTGAAACAAGGATTTCCCAACCAATGGCAAAGACTGAGAGCAAGGGGTCGGAGTCTAGGAGAGGTAAAACTACAGGGCTATGAGAGAAAGGCCAAGAAGTGGACGACTGACCGCAAGGCTTGGTCAAGGAGATGGGGCTTTATGGGTGTGTGGGTTTCTGGGTTTTTGACTAGGTCGGCTCAATGGCAAGAGAACGGAGCTCGCATACAAGATGGGTTATGTGATGGGGGAATGTGGCAAGAAACAAGCTGAGGGAAGGCTTTAGAGCCTGAGGGCATGGGGTCAAACACACTGACCCATGCTATACATTTGTACAGCTCACTTTTTGGATTAGTACAGCTTGACATTTTTTCCAAAAAAAAAAAAAGTGCTAGATTTTGAGATTTTAATATCAAACAATTATAAAAGTACCTTCTGAGACCATATTTTCTTTAATTCAATAAATATTAATTTCTAGCATGGTAGCTATGGCATGTTTGTGTTCATTATGACCACCTTAACATATATAAAATGTTGGATATACAAAAAGTTTAGTATTAATGATTTTTACTAGATAAATTGTAAAAAATGTGGAAAATAGATAAAAGGCCAAAAATAAATTAGAAACCCTCATTGCTTATAAAGTAAAAAGTGACTTAAAATATGACAAAAAGATAGGGCCATAAGAAAAGTCAATGTGGGATGGTGATTTATGCACTATGACATACTCATGATAACATCTATTTTATTTATATGCTAATTGTCCACTTCATATTACTGGCTGGAAAATGGACAAAGGACTCATTTAATAGGGGTCATGTGACCCTCTTGAGTGTTGTCACTCTTACATGTCTACTCCCTCATGAGAGCTTACTTGTCAAGTAGCAATGATGGCATCAATAAAAAGAAAGATTTCTAGAAAATGGGTTGTGCAGTCTTTGCCCATTGTGTAAACTCTTATGCATAAGTCTTTGTTCAAGTTTTAGGGTATCATCGATCCTATAAATAGAAGGAGGGTTTGCTCTCATTTTCACCTTGGCTAAGGAAGGAGAGACTATGTTAGTTTGAGAGGCAAGGAGTTAAGGGGAGGAGAAAGAAAGTGGTTGCTCCTTGCCTGTTCTTAGCCATCTCTTAAGCTATCTTGAGTGGTCTTGTGGGCTCTTGGGAGGTTGATTTTGTTGTTGCTGCTGGAGGCATTTGTGAATGATTTTTGGGGATTGTTTGGCTGATCCAAAGGACTGTTTTCTCTTATTTTTATAAGAGGACTTCAACAGCACCTTGGACTTGTAGTTGAAAGCTAATTTCTTCAAGCTACTGGTTGGACAATAACACAAGAATGAGGTGTCTTTTCCCTTTCCAAATTGGCCAAATTCAACTTTAGAGGTGTGTGTTCTAAACCCTTGTACAGAAATTTTTAGTAGATGTTTGAAATTGTATTAGCTTGGCCAAGTAAGGATTATTTCGTGAGGGCATGTGGGATTTCTTGTGAGTTGTGAGTCATGCATAAAGTCTCTCATATGTCTTAGATCTTTTTTTATTTTTATTTTTTTACATGTATGTTTTGGGCTTATAAGTTTGCATTTTCTTTGTGTCATGTGCACTTGTTATTTCATGTTTTTGTGATCATTTTTTTCAAAGAAATATCCCCCATCATTCTAACCAAAGTTGGTGATTGTGTGAGGGCTACAAGGGCTTAGTTCTTAGAGATGCTCACTGGTGTTAGCCCCGACCATTTTATCCAGCCCCAGTGTTCTTCTTGTGTGGGCTACAAGATGTTGTAAGGTTGAAGAGACTTGGTGTAGCATAGCTAGATGGCCAAAGGGTCCATTGAGTACTCATTTAAAAATAAAATTAAGCTATGCATATTGAGCATTTTTGGTGTCTTTTGTTAAGTGCAAATGTTTCGTTTTGTCGAACATTTTTAGGTCAGTTTTGAAGGGCTTTCAAAAGAGTTGTCATGTCCCAATTCATTGTTAAATAGTCCTTTGTTCAAGCCTAAATATTTCTCAATGTGAAAACATAAGAAGCTGGAAAAATTCGATAATGAAAATTTCAAAAGTTTGACACTGTTAATCCATCACAGCAGTCAAGCTTGGTACATTTTAGTTTTATTTGTCTCTCCTTTCCATTTGGCAACTGAGCTCATATAATTTACTTATTTTTGTTGCTTACAATAAGAGTTTTAGTCCTTTGATGATGACTGTTCTTATTTTAGAGAGTGTTACTAGTTTTATGGCAGCTATCCACCGTTTTCTATTTCTGACTTCATTGAAAATTAATAATAATAATAATAACAATAAACAGTCACCTATACAATCTGCCCTTTCTTTGCCCATAATTCAAATTTAAGTTCTTGATGATTTCTAGCTATAGGCAATGTTATTTTTAAAGTTGTTTTCCTATTTTCCTTAGTTGCTGAGAAATCAGATTTTTACAGCCTTGATAACACAGAGATTATATTTTCTTCAAAGTTATAGATATCTGGTTTTCCATGTTTTATTTTTATCCCAACAGAACCTTAAATCTGTACTCTAATTAAGAGAATTTGGTAAACTATTTAAGTTACAATGTTCTGCTCCTGTAAGGCCTTTGTTAGATTCAATAGGCATGTTAAGGATGCGTTAAAATAGAGGAAACATTGGTTGATTTTTACTTGTAAACATTCATCTAGGATCAAAGGTGTGAGTTAGTAACAATCTATTTCTTTGACAGAAAAGATAAACAAACCTATGTGTTGTAACTCTCCATTGTTTGATATGTGAGCTAGTTCTTGTGTGACATTTAAAAGATATTTGAGATGCACAATTACTTTCTTTTGATTGTATGATAATCATATTGGACCTTGGAAGCCTGGAAGTCTCCTTAGAATAAGTCTTTTATTACATAATGAATGTTTTGTACATTTTGTCATAGTTAGATTTTCCTTTCATGCAAAGTAGATATTGTTTATTTATTATTTTCCTTTCATGCAAAGTAAATATTGTTTATTTATTCTTGCTTCAATATGCTAACCCCATTTATTTATCAGCAATTATATTTGTTTATTTGTGTAAAGAAAAGAAAGAAAATATATGTCTGATCATGTATGTTTATTTGCTTTCCATAAAATTAACCCACATGAATTATGATTAGAAACCCTCTAGGCCTATGTTAAGAAGGTCACCTAAACTCATAGTTAGTAATTATGTGGATAATGCATTTGATTAGTGTGCATTGTGTGAAGCCTTTCATATTTTTAAGGATCATTAACTAATCCAAATACACTATAACTATATATATTTTTAAGGATCATTAACTAATCCCTATTCTAGATATCTATAACTATAAAGAAATTATAGTTATTGTTATAGATATCACTATAGTTATTTTTAAGAAAATATGGAGATTGAAAATATAGTCTCTGTTTCAGATATCACTGTTATCAAGGCTGTAAAAATCTGCTAATGTAAATATAATCTCATGTTTTTGTTAAAAACCTTGAATTGCTTCAGTTGATGATGATAAATGATAAAAAATTTGAGAAAACTGATTAATGATGTCGCCAACAAAAATGCCTTACAAATAAATCGAACAGATTTGAAAGCAATTTGATTGACTTATGTAACTTTGACATTCAATCTTCTAGATGTGATAATTCTAGAATGTCTAAAACTCTGGAGTATGAGAAAATGAGTTATTGAAATCTTGATAATGCATTTAATATGATAGTTGCTTAATAATTTGATTGCAATGATTACTGTGATGATAGATTGATAATTGAGAATGAAAGTTTGTACTAGCGATGGTTGTGTAGATGAGAGAAGAGAGGAATACTAAAGTCATGAAATTGCAAAGAAAACTGAACAGCAACTTTATTGCTTTCAAAATAGGTTATTTCATTTATATATAGCCTTACAAATATAGGAAATGATTGGAGCCATACTTGGAGAAGTTGAGAAGTGATTCCCCATAGTGAAAATAAAGAAATTTATGCAAAATAAAGGTGAGCTGGGGCCAAAATAGTTTACATCTGCCCATCAACTGAAACAAATAAAAATACTCATTTTGTGTACATTTGTCTTCATGTGGGTAGAGCATTTGACACTACTTGTTAATAGTTATAAAAGGATTGGAAAAAAATCGTACTAATTTTTAAAAGGTGATTATTAGGGGTGTTACAAAAGAACTATTACTATTACTCTATTACTATGACTATTATTTTATTTTTTTGGCTGGTAATTTATTCCCCATGATTCTACCTTTCAAACTAAAGAAATTCCAGAAACTGAAATTTGCCTTAGGCTGAAAGAGAACATTGTGAATTCCCAACTCTCATAAACTCTGTTGACAATTGGAATTTGAGATTTGCTCTTGTACTCAGATTTAATTGCCAAAAAAGTCAAGCTCTACTCTCAAACTTTGTTTCCTAAATTTAGAATGCCTGAAAATTGGAGAAAACATGGGCTAATTTTCCCATGAAAAGCAAACCCTGGTGTTGTAACTCTCTCTGTTGTATAATGTGAGTTAGTTCTTATATAGTATTTAAAACATATTTGAGATGCACAATTTCTTTCAATTGTATGATAAGGATATTAGACCTTGGAGGCCTAGAAGTCTCCTTGAAGTGTTTCATTACATAATGAATGTTTTGTACATTTTGTCATAGTTAGATTTTCCTTTAATGCAAAGTAAATATTATTTATTTATTCTTGCTTTAATATGCTAATCCCATTTATTTATCAACAATTATATTCTTTTATTTGTGTGTGTGTGATTATGTATGTTTATTTGCTTTCCATAAAATTAACTCACATGATAGTTGAACCAAGCCTTGCTTGTGTAGATTAGAACTGGAAAATATCCAACTCATGGCCAGATGATGACTGGATTCTTCAAGTTGGATGCCCCTCAATATGGGAATGCAATGCCATATTGCATGGGCAACATTGTTGAAACCTATACATTTTTTATTCTTAGCCGTTCTTTGAAACCTATTATAGATTAAATAATCTTGTTTGGCTGAAACATAGCTTCAAATTAGGAGTACATCCAACCACATCCACTGGTGTTGCTTGTAAAACAAAACCTAAAACAAGTCACACAAATGTTTGATGGTTTTCTTTAGCTTCTTAAGTAATAGGAAGTGTTAGCCATCACTCTTGTTGATGCCAACTTTTAAGGTATCATGGTGCTACTAATGATAGAAGATATGCAATAAATGCATCAATCCTTAGAATTATGAAAAGTGATCAGGTCTCATCTCATCAACAACTTGTTAAGTCTAATGAGGGAAAGAGGTACACAAGCCCTGTAATCAACCCATCATTATAGAAGTCATCTTTATTTGTTGCTAGTGTATGCATAGCCCTATGTGTTAAGAGGATTGAGAAAAAAGGTAATGATTTTTTAGAGGGTGGTTGTTAGAGGTCCTACACATGTAGTACTTTTAGGGATCATTAACTAATCATTTTAATAATAATATATTCATCCTCATACCTTGAATGTATGGGTTGCATTATTTATTCACTTTGCATACACCTTGCTCTGGATGTGCAAATTGTTGGCCTTTTAAAGTAGAAGATAATAATTTTTTTGTTTTTATTATACAAGATGAGTTTTTTGTTCTTTGTTCTGTTTGGGGGAATTCAGGTGTATATTAAATAGCGAAATATGTACATCAGTTAGCCAATCCCAAAAACAAGGGGAGAGCCCTCCCTTCACCCCCCAAAAGAAAACCTCCCCCACTCAACAACCAAGGGGCTTTCGAATATCCCCCCTTTCATTACCTTTGTACAAAATTGAGTTGGCAGGGCAATCCTCTGGGCCCTCCAACTCGGTTCCCCTTGCACAACACAACTCCAAAATCAAGCAACAACCAAAAGAAAAGAAAAAGTGGCCCAATCAGCCCCCACCCCAAAATAGAACTTATAAACTGACTGACAGCATTGTACAATGACAAAAGTGTCATTTTTGACCATGGACAGCATCCAACACGGCTCTGTGCGGCTCGATATCTACAAATGCCACTACTTGTTGAAATTCCTTGAAAGCAACTTCTTTTCGTGCACAATCCACGTGTTCCCCTCTCCATCCAGGTGCAACTCCTTGCCCTACCACTAGATATGCCTCCACAACACACCCCAAGATGCATTGCACCCAATGTTCATGCTGACATAGGGGCGACGCCCCTCCCTCAGCCACGAACACACCCCATTCTCATGGGCCTAATCAATTTGTTGTTGCATCTACACCTCCTCCAGAACCCCCTAAACAAGTTGTTAAAACCTATATATTTTTTATCCCCAACCATTGATTGAAGTCTATCATAGATTAAATGATCTTGTTTTGTGGACATATAGTGGAGGATTAGGATAACATCCAACCATATCCATTGGTGTTATTTGTAAAACAAAACTTAAAACAAGTGAGTCACACAAATGTTTAATTTTTTCAATCTTCCTAAGTGATGGCAAGTGTTAGACATCACCCTTGGCTATGTTAGTCCATAAGGTATCATAGTACTACTAAAGATAGACAATATGTGATTGATAAATCAATCCTTAGGATTTTGAGAAGTGGTAAGGCTTCATTTCATCCATAACTTGTTTAAGTCTAATGAGGAAAGCAAGTACGTATGCCCTATAATCAACCGATCATCATATGAGTCATATCTACTATAAGCATAGCCCCACATAGCCCCATGTTTTAAGAGGATTAGGAAAAAAAAATTGGACTCAATTTTAGATGGCAATTATCAGGGTTTCTACAAAATCTAAGCAAAGAAAACAAAGTCATGAAAAAAAGGCAAGGTGTCAATTTCAAGAACCTAAGTATAAACCTAGCATTGACATCAATTTAGGGACTTCAGTGAAATTCAGGAGGATGTCAATTTACCATGAGAACCAACATTTGTATAAAATTGAAGTTTGAAAACTAATGTTGGAAAGCCAAACAAACAGCACACAAAAGCAAACATGAAGAAGAACAAAACACACATTCACAAGGTAACTAGATTTGATGTACTTAACGTGATGTTCTTCTAACACCAAAGATTTTATGGTTGAAATGTTCTTTCAACCGAACACTCACATAAACTAGGGCAGCCACACTGATTTATGGTCACAAATGATCTGAGATGAGTCATAAATAGAATGGACACTAAAGAAGTGGCATGATGTGAAAACAAAAATGTACACGTAGAATGAATAAATGTTAAATTCTAACACATACATGTAAAGTAAAGGGAAAGGATCGCTGACCTTTATTACATTCAAAATGCACAGGTTAATACAAAATTACAGAGATACAATCCAGAGCACGAAGAGTCCATAATTGGAAAGAGACTAAAATGGAGATAGAAAGAGACAGACAAATAGAGAAAAAGGAGTGTAATCACTCGAAATAGAAAGTGTAATGGAGAGGAGTACACTCTAAATGAACTGCAACTTCAAGGAAAGCTACGCTGATAGGAGCACAAAGCAAGGGGAGACTGAGGCTTCAACCCTCAAGCTGACCACTGTGAGCTAACAATGTTGTCTGACCTTCTAGAGAGCTAGAACGTCAATTTTCAAAGAGGGAAACCAAAGTGGTCTGGAACTGATGTTGAAGGGAACAAACACTAAGTCTAGAAACTGATATGAAAAACCAATGTGGCCAATAGAGAGTAAACCTTGATTTCTGAATCTCTTGGTTGAAGATGTGTGAAGCTAAAGAACTCAAGAGATCTGGTGCTGCTGGAAGTTCCTTCATGAATAATGAGCTGAAACAAATGAAAGAAGTTAAAATGTTGCTGGAAATGCAGGTAAGGGCCAAAACTAAGACGCTAAATGCTCAGGTTGCAAGTGCTCTAGCGTTGATTTCAATTGCCAACCTTGAAAATAAAGGCCTGTCACCCTTATTTCAAGTCAAGATGGTTTCAATTAGGGTTAGCAGGAATTTCTGCCTGGTTTTTAGTAGCAGGTCAGAAACTAAGATTGAAACTGAAGTCTGACATTGGTTTTGGCAATTATTTAATAAAAAGGCCAAAACTGATGCTGAGAGTGACGTTGAACATCAGTTTAGATGTCAAATTAGCTGTAGAGGAAAAAGTGATGCTAAAACCAATGTTGGCCATTAATTTCAACCTTAATTATAAGCAAAGATTGAAACTGATGTCAAAGTGAGACCAGACATCAGTTTCAGTGTCAATTCCAAGAGATAGTCCTAAAATTGGCCAAAAGGGGAAAATGACATGGAAACCAACATTGGACATCAATTTTGGCATTGATTTTAGGAGATAGCTTGTAGAAGCTGATAAAGACATCAATTTCAGTGTCACTTCTAGAGTTGAAGAAGGAAAAGCCTTCTAAAAGAGAGTATGAAGGAGGCAAACACTGAAAAGGTGTTTTAACTCCCTTTAGCTACTGAGAAGAGCGAAACAGGAGGCACATTACCTGCCTCAGACTTTTTCTTTTTCAGACTTTTTCTTTTTCCTTTTTTTTTTTTTTTTTTTTTTTTTTTTTTTGTTTTGTTTTTTTGAGGAGATCAAAGCAACGTAGTTGTGTACCAATTAGTAACTAATCTTGGAATATACGCTCCTAAGAAATTGACTTACACTCTCACACAATTAAGTTAATGTATGCTTGGAATATAATCGTTTAAGTTATTAATAATTAAATCTAACATTCACTAACAATTTAAAACTGAAACCGAAGTATGTTGTCATGTCCACGTAGAGACCACAAGACTTAGAACGCTATATTGACCAGAATTCAGCTTCAGCCACTATTTTTTACATAATTCTGGCACATTTCAGTATATCGCATTAAGGTGAAATTGCAAGGTACGAGTAGGGAGAGGGAGAAGGATCATCTTATTATTTTCTAAGCAAGTTGGAACTTCTGGTTCGGGTTTTCTTGGATTTTCCCCAAGGTGGGAGTGCATTTGTTATTTTGCTCCAATTTTCATTCTCTTCTACCATAGGATTTCTAGCTTTATAAAAGAAAAATATTAGCAATGTAAATTTCGTTACCATGACTATTTAGTAAGAACAAATATTAAAAGATATGGAAACAGTCTATGCATGGGTTTCTTCTAAAATCATAAAATAGCATACCGGACCACCAAGATAACTAAAGCCAGCAAGCTCTAACTCCTTTAAGATTCCAATCTCGCCAATGACATAAATCTGAGAACAATAGCTCAAAATTAGTTTTTTTTATTTAATTTTATTTTTTACACAAAATTGTTTTTGCATGGTACACCTGCAAGCTTGACCATTCAAGATTAATGCTCGAAACAAGGAAACTTGTTATTACAAGTAATCAATCCTAAACATTTGTCTCGCTGTTCCTTGGACACACTCGTAATTGTACTTACTAAGATCTTGTAGATCGAGGTCCTTGGACACACACGTAATTGTAGTTACTAAGATCTTGTATATCAAGGTCTTAGATAAAAGTTACAAGCAGATACTGATTTATCATCGAGAATGAAATTACAAGCTATAGTTTCCACTTTAGCAAATGAAACTAGAAAAAATATATATAATGATGCAATTCCAGCAAACCTTTTTCTCTTTAGGAAAATTGACTGACTTCAAGTAGGCAGATGCAGCAAAAGAAGAAGCAAATATCTCTTCCTGCAGAAGAAATATGAACATAAATAATATTCAGATTTCATGTATGCTCCAACAAAAGGTAAATAAAAACAATCAATGCATATGTAATGATAAGTTTCTTATCTGACCTCTCCTACTGTGAGGCCCAGGCTTTCAAATTTTTTTGCATATTGCTTCCGAGACTTTGTTGAGTTATTTGTTATAAACACTAGTCTTTTTCCCTGCAAAAATAAAAGAAATATCTATTTAACTAAACAGCATCTGTAGGAAAACATGCCTTGGTGGTGGATCAAAAATTGTTTCCCTCCAGAACAAGGGCCAAAGCAATGTAGAGATTTTCATGAGTTCCATGCTATCACAACCATCACTAAAGAACTACATTGGCTTTGATTCCTTTGTGTACTTCATCACAAGGATATGTAGGCTTGCAGAGGAACTTCGAATTTAATGCTTGAACCACTACTCTTCTCTCCCAGAGCAGGGCTTATAGCTAGATACGTTAGAGTGGGATCATGTCTTAACTCTTCTAAGAGAATGGTGTCTCTTGTAGTTGTGTGTGCTTGTTGTGGTCATGCTTGTGTGTGCTTGTTGTGGTCATGCTTGTGTGTGTTATGTTGGTCATGTCACTTACATGATTTCATGTGGCATACTTGATACACTCCTAACCCATGGGCTAATAAGTAATGTGTGCTTATGTTGTGTGTGCACATGATATGACTACTGAGACATAGTCCATCTTGGGTCTGCTTTGGGCTGTCTTGGCTGATTTTGGACTCAAGGGTAGTGCCAACTGGTGCTTTGCCAAAGCAATGTCATTACAACATCTAAGAAAGACACCAATTAATAGGTCAATGTTTAAGAAATGTGAAAGTGTACACCAAATCTAATTTACATATTTAACAAAATTTTCTTTTAACCTTTAAAGAAATGAAGCCATAAATTCAATAAAATAAGGGGACTAAGATGTCTTTTTTGGCCAAGTTCCTAAGTATATTTCTTAAGCTAGACATAGCAAAAGCTTATGACATGGCTGATTGGGAGGCCCTAAGACATGTTGTTGCACAAAAGATTCCACCATAGAATTATGGACCTCCGTCACTAGATCCAATGCTCTATAGCTTTCTCCTTTGACATCAATGGACTACTTTGGAGGTTTGACTCCCCCCAGTGGGGGTTGCAACAAGGAGATCCATTGTCCCCCTATCTTTTCATTTTGGCCATGGATACAATGCACGGATACTTCCATATGGAAGGGATCAAAGGGTTGGGGGTGAAAGGTACTACATGCATCGCTAATCTTTATGTGGATAACACCACATTGACCACCAAGGCTATTGTTCCATAGGCTTGGACCATTAAAAATGCCCTAAGATGGATCACAAAGGAGATGGGGCTAGAGGTTAACTAGGTGAAGTTTGTTGTGCACTTTGGTCCTACTAATAGCAACATTAAATAGAGAATCATGGGGGTGTTGGGGATTGAACAAGGTTGTCAAGTGGATGCTTACTTAGGAATCCCTATCTTTGATTGGTAATAAATTGGCGCATAGGTTGAGTTTCTAAGAAAGGTGTAAGCAAGGATTGGACACTGGACCTCATGTTTCCTGTCTAGCAAGGGCAAAGTTATGGGAAGTGTCTCCACTATGCCTTAACTATTATGTATGTCTATTGTGCCAGCTCATGCATCTTGGATGACCATCATCAACCATGCTTACATGTCCCTGGGTCCTACCCCTCCATGTTAGCAAGCCAGCTAATATGCAGGGGTGGGACCCAAGAACACTTGTTTAAATAAAATAAAAAATGATTTCATTCTCATCCAGCCAAATAGCATAGCAGTATCCATTTCAAACCTCAAGCAAAAGGTTAAAGGGTTCAAGTTACTTTTTCAGTTTTAAACTATTGGTATGAACATATACTTAGAAATTTTCAACAAGCCAAGCCTTCATGATGAATAATGATACATACATGATGCATACTACCATACATGGACATGTATGGTGCTTGAGGCACAGTGGAGACACTTCCCAAATTTATGCTAACAACCTCTTTCTTAGCAACTATGATGAGGTACATGACCTCTATGGTGTCCCCAACACAACAGATTATCAACAAGATCAACCAAATTGTGAGGAACTTTGTCTGGTCAAGAGGCAAGGGAGGGCAAAGAATGCATCTAGTTTGATCGAATAAAATTGCCCGCCCGAAGGCTGTGAGGGGCCTAGGGATGCCACATTTCAAAGAGATGCTCCTCTTGAAGCATCATAACTTAATGAAAAGGATTATAGAGGCCAAGAACAACATAGAGGGGAAGGCTTTGTGGGCATTGGTTATCCACTGTAAGTACACATTGTGGGAATGTTCAGGTAATGATTTAGCACTTTATGAGAACATCTACAAGCACTACCAGATGCTTTAGCAACTCTTCGTCACAATTACTCAAATGGCAACTGTTGTGTTGTAGCAAAGGTACAATCTAACGCACGCCTAGCACACGACCTGGAAGTGGCACTTTTCAAAAAAAATAGAAGTGTGCATTTCGCTCCTGCATAACAGAGCCATACTGACACATGCCTTTTTTATTACCCATGACCTTGGTATTAACGCAGCTTACCCCCGCAGCAACGCACTTTGACCTAAAACTTAGGACCATCTACTCTTCAGCTATTCTTTTGCCTCATAGGTTTGGTAGGCTATGCATGTGGATCCTACCTCCCAACTCAATGATAATTGTTTGGATGTGGTGATTGTCTAGTCTATTTCGAAGACCAAGAACGAGGTGGTATTTAGGTGTCAATGGCAGCCATCACTGAGTGTCATGTTTACTATTGTTGTGTGGAAAGAGGCATCAATCACTATGGGAATTACACCCACTATAGAACCACACTATGCTCTATTCGAGGACAGTCATGAGCTTTGGGGCATGGTAGTAAGGGTTGGCTAGGACGAGCTACTACCTAAATTATGTGGAGAACCAGACCAGCAAGACTCAAGTTTCTTCTCCAAGTGAAAAAACAACACCACAACCTTTAGAGGCATGTGCATCATGCTAACAAAAAGCCATCACTAAATGCCTGACATTGCCACTAGGTGGTGATGTTATTTTATCTACCATCCAAGGCTTTTAGGATGCAACCTCATTCTTCCTGAGAGTGGTGCCTCGCACCTTGAGTGGTCAAGTTCCATGTGCCTGGCTCCCCCTCTCTAGCAAGCAATGATGAACCTTGTTGAGCATTTCTTTTGTTCAAATATGAAGCTTGTCAAAGCTATAGGGGTTCCCATTTTGCCTTCATACTTTGCCTGAAGCTTATATAGTGGTCATAATGTCATGCTTTAGGTAAAAGCCAAATTATGGTGTTATAATCCATGATTAATCATAGCCAAGGTATTAACAATTACATATTTTTTGACATATTACATATTTTTACTTTTGTTATTTTCAGTCAACATGCCAAAAATAATTTGCCATACAAAATGAATGTGCCTTAAACTCAGAATTAATAACACATCCTGGTAACCGTAAAAACATGCTATTGCAAGAATAGCAGAATTACCTACTAACCTTAGCCCTGAGCATATCTAAAGTTTCCGGTACGCCACCAATCAAAACGTCGCCTTTCCAAATCACCCCTGATCATTGGAATTGAGAAAATCCAAATACGGTTACTTAAAAATCACGATTTATTCAACTGAAAAACATCAAAATTTGCATTGAACAAATTGGGAAATGGGCAAAAACAGACCATCACAATCAAAGATGAAAGTCTCAACGGAATCGATGAACTCCGCAGCGTTAGTGAGAGGGCGAGCTGTTGCCGCTGTTGACATTGGCCCTCGCAGTATGTACCTGCTCCTCCTCCTGCCACCACTGTCACCGCCCAATTTTACCATCCCACCGTTACAACCACCAGCACCAGCATGGTAACAACGCTGACGCTGAAGCGGATGGTAATGGTAGTTGTAATGCCACAGTGGTAGTGGCCACGACGAAGACGATGATATTGTAGTGGTGTTGGCTTGCATTTGCATGGCCACAATACCTGCTCTTCTTCTTCTTCTTCTTCCTTCTGTTCCTCTTCCTGTTCGTGTTCCTCTTCTTCTGCAACGGCGACAGCTGACCACTCAGTCGCCGCACCACCATCATCATCATCATGTTTCGTTTTGTTGAGTGCGTGTGTGGATGTGCTCTCCAACTGAATCGAATGGCTTGCGATTTGTTAAGGTAGGCATCTGTTCATCTCTAGCCATCCACCCATCCACTCTGTGTTATGCTCTTCCAAACCATCGTGATGCTTCTGTTCGCTACATTTTGGACCTCAAATGTTCTTCCTGCAATCTCCGACAACGTGAATATTCTCAATATGCTCAGATGTTAGAATGTGCACTAGAGAGCAATCGTTTTAATAACATTGAGACAACATGAATATTGATCCGTTACTCGGTCATTCAGATGTTAAAATGTGCACTAGAGAGCAATCATTTTAACAACATTGAGACAACATGAATATTGATCCGTTACTCGGTTATTCAGATGTTAAATGTGCACCGGAGAGCAATCATTTTAACAACATTGAGAACCTATGGAGAGCAATCATTTATATTAGGTAACATCTTAATAAATGTAATATATTTGACGTATGTCAAATGTGCAATCTAATGCTTATTATCAATGCTATTTTGATTACATTGTTGTAGAGTTTTAACGTTCCTATATCAGTCAACTCATGGGCCAAGCAAACGTCATTGATCATAAGATTGTTATTGAATAAAACAATAAGTAAATACAAAAGTGATTAAGCTATGAAGTTGAATGATGTTATTTGGATCTATCAAATAGTGTGGAAGAATCCAATTACCTACACTAAGAATCCAATTACCTACACTATTTTATGTTGATCTATAAACAAGTTTTACACCTTCCCATTAATCTTAAAATGAAAACTTTAACATGGCAAATTTTGATATGAAGTTGGATTTTTTTATAAAAAGAATTATTGATCAATCTCAATCTTATTAATGAGAATTGCAAAATTGTTTAATGAGAACTTAACTTGAACCTTTATGAAACAAGGCTCATTATGATATGTATTTTCATAAATTTGATTTTAATCCTAGCAACAAAGTTTTGTACTTTAATCCCTCACACTTATATCATTTGGAAAGTCTCAATCTCAAGGGCAAGGATTTTACATTGTTCATACTTATCACATGTCTAGCACAATGCACATTTATCATTTTAATGAACCAAACATGATCATTCTTCTGAACAGCCAACACTTGAAGCACTACAAAGAATATCTTTGACCTTTGAGGGCTATTGATGATCAATCTTATGCAATATGGTTAGAGGTCTATTAGGTAATAGATATTGAATGGTCATGGAGAAGAGCAAACATCCATGATATTTGTTCTATACCTTCATTTATACTTATTAGCAGCAAGCTACAATAAACACTACTAGAATTTCTTCTACAAATGTTGTATATCCTACTAAGGGTTTTCCTACAAACGATGAGAACTAACAAAGAATGATAATATAACACCCCAACCTTAGATACCCCTTCCCTCTGATATGTTCTTTGATTTGAATCTTTGATATGTCATTTGCCAAGCTTATGTCTTATGTTTAGTACCTTTTTGTTGGTCTAGTATGCTTGTGATATGATTTAGTTGAGTAATATGCCTTGTAGCTACCTTAGTTCTTGTATTTGGTATTTTGATTATTCTATTCTATTTTATTTTACTTTACCTTATTTTATTTTGGTTTAGTTTGCCTTTATTTTTGTTAAATTAAGTGTATTTGCACTAAACCCTTTATTGGAGTTTTGAGTAAGCATGTATTCGGTACTAGATAGGTCACCGGTGGACCTGCAGATTGGGGCCGCACAGGAGAGAGCGGCATGCAACGGCAGAGACAACAGTGGCACGGCAGTAAGATGACAGTGGTACAGAGGAGAAGAGGCATGTATGTAGGCTGCACAAGCCCTCCCTACAAAGAGGTAGCGCACACTGCCTAGCCTTGCAAAGGATAAGGATAGTTCAGGTCGTTAGAGAGAGATAGCCCCACCCCATTTTTGCGTAGCAATCCTGCCATCGGCACAGTTGTAGTCCAGGCCCACTGCGGAGGGGGAGCACCCAACATGTTCCAAGCTACGCAATAGCAACACAACCGTAGGCCACTGCACTGTGGAAAAATTCTGGCTGTGCCGCTGAGTATGTCCCCCGTACTATTATTCTGTCAAATGGATATCTAATTAACCCAGTTTCAGTTTCATTTGTAATCTTTCCCCAATCCAAAATTTGGATACTCAGTATACACGCGAGAAGGTTACTCCCAGTGTTTTATAACTTGGATTTCCCTGCAATTCGCTCAACCACAATCCTTTCAGAACAAAAATATAAGCAAATCTGTAAATCTGTATCTTTCCAGAANACTTTCAGAACAAAAATATAAGCAAATCTGTAAATCTGTATCTTTCCAGAAAATACATCTAACCATGGTAATGTTAGTTAGCCTAAAATGTTAGTCGTGTGGTTCAAAAGACAATCTGCTCAATCTGCTGATATATTGGCGTTTGACTGTTGAGAAACCACCTGAAATAATCTTGGGGAGGATTACAACAGGTATATTTTCCGATATCTGGCCATTCTATAAAATTGTTGAACGTACGACAATGTGAATTGTACCAGAGTTTTCAAAAAATGATGGCCATTTCTTGCATTGCTAGCCGCAAAAGCATTATGTGGTGTCCAATTTCACAATAAGTCAATGGAATGCTACACCCTCTAACACCCCACCCTAGCTAGGGCATGGTGATGCCTAAGATCAAGTAATCTTAAAATGGAAGCATGATAACTATAAACCAATATGGTATAGAATATATGATATTAAGGAAGGTAAAATGGTATAGAAATTTTCTACCACACCAAAAACTAAACATACATTTTACTTTATAAAAATCCATATCTCTACATAAAGCAAACTATTTGCTAAAATACAAAAACACATAAACATCATTATCATATATATAAGAGTATAAAGAGTTTCACACAATGATATTTAGTCCACACTATTGTACATGAAAATATACATTAACTAAGTATTGAAGATTTTTCCCTCCTCCACTCTCCCTCTCCATGCTCATTTAGGCTCCTACGCCTTTCATTTGTAATTAAATAAAGTCATTACACAACTGAGTAAGAAGCCTTTACACTTCCCTTGTTAGATGGTCGACAAGTGCTACACTAGAGGAGAGGAGTGGGGTACAAGACAACCTGCAACAACTATTAGTCTTATGCATTCTCAAAACAACACACACCATATCACCCATAATGCTAACATACCATCACACAATCATAGATAAAACCACAGTCCAACATCATTTATCATGCCCATATCATCATACTCGTGATCCACACAATCATAATCCAATGAGAACACATATTATCAACGATATGACTCACAAAACGATACTATCATATACATAGCCCATGTGGTTGTTAGCATATCCATGCTCAATGTAGCATGTGAAACATTGCCATGAGTACACATAACAATCATTGCTTGTAGGTCTTTTAGTAGTCTTTTATTTATCTAACCAGTGCTAAGGTCTATCAACCTATGACCTGCAACCATTAGCTTTTTGGAGGACTAGTGACAGGGACAAACACACCTATGCCATGTACCAGCCGTAGGGATGAACACACCTATGTTCTCCCACTCTCAAGATGAAGCCTGAGATAGGAGCCTCACCAATGCATCATAGTGGGGGGGTTCAATCCATACTACCTCTAGGGTGCCTCATCACCAATCGATCCACACCCTCACGCTAGCACCACCTGCCAACAATCTTCACAAGCATTGTCACGAAAACATGTACACATTTTGGATAGCTTAAGCTAACACATGTCATAAGCACAACATACCCAAGAAAACACAACTACACATATCCATCCCTAATATTTATAGTGGTTCCATGAAAACAATACCACGATTCGACAAAACAACATGAATATCTCGATATGACAAAACAATACCATATTTCTCAAACGACATGTACTTCCATACAAATGACCACTATAATAACCTTCAAATTGATATATGCCTAAAGAGAAAACTAATCCCACAATTAGAAAGTACTTCCCATAATGATCCCAATGATACTAATTTTACCTAAATCAAACTCTTAGAAGTAAAGTTATGTGCATTCAAATTTTGATTAATAAAATAATATTTAAATAATATTTAGTTACCACTAGGAAGGATTGGAACTCCCAAAAACACTCACGTCCTAATAGGCCCCACAAATATCATATTCCAATCATACGAGTCTCATCAACATCACATATCATATTCTACAAGTTCACATCATACCATGCATCCCATATATATTAATACACGATTTGTAACCAAAATCAGACAATTTCAAAAAATAGACAAAATAACATGTCCAAGCTCAATCTTTGAGCTATCTACCCCACATGCCCACATCACCTAATCATATACCCTAATCTAACACAAAAATATAGGGAAAATGTAAAGACAACTCACCAATTAAAATTGTTGGGTAGAAAGGCCAAAACAAGTAGAAAACCCTCAAACTCTAACAGGACTTTGTTTCACTCCCAACAAGTTTTGCACCTATGTAGATATGACCATACCAATTCCAAATCCAGGTTCAGAGTAAGCAAAAATTGTTTACAAAGCTCAAAATTCAAAAAAAATGTGGAATAGAAGAAGAAAGCAAAAATAAAAACAGAAGAAAACAAGCTTTTATGCATTTCTGCTTCCTCAAAAACAAAAGAAAATAGACAAAACCAGATTTGTTTATGCATGGCGATGCAAAAGGGCAGTGGAAAAAGCATAAGGATAAAACAAAACTATGCTTTTAAGCATATGCTAAAAACAAATATACAAGCAACCTTTTTTTTCTTTGGCACACGTCATGTGCAACTTAACATTAGTTTTTTTGTTTTAACTTTATTCTATTTTTTTTAAAAAAAAATATGCTATTTTCATAAGCTAATATATTTTTCCCCTCCACAACTAATATTGTGAACTTCAATTATGCATAACAAACACACTGTGATTGCAAATCAAAATCCATTTGAACCTACAAGCTCCTTATCATATGCTTTACATATTCACATGCCAAAACCACACCCGAACATCTCACAACATAGTGCTATAGTGCAAATGCCTAGATACCAAAATCACGCATAAAGCATAAAGACATACTGGATAGGTGCTCTTGTACCCCAATCCAACACCCTTGCTAGCAATATCACCTATCTAACACATCACACAGGGCTAGTGTACATAATCACATTAGCTAAGTATGTAAAGACATCATAATCGTAATATAAAGATGAAGCCTCATAATAGATAAAATACATTAACTCATTCCTGAAAACCCATGCGAAGTCCACATGTAATGTGTAAATCATAAGGATATGACCATACCTATAGTCTCTAGATGGGATGTAACACTCTCCCCTCCTTGAGAATCTTTCTCCTAGAAGATCTCAGATTGAGCTACACGCATCTCAGTCTCCACCTCACAAGTAGCCTCTAAAGGTCTATGTCTACTCCATAAAATCTTAACCATGGGTACAACTTTACTGCATCGTTGTCACAACATACGATCAACAATCTCTATTGGTTGCTCAACATAGCTGACATTAGACTGGAGTTGTAGTCCTGAATGGTCAAGCACATGATGTTCATCAAGCACATAATGTCATAGCATAGATACATGAAATACATCATGGAGATGTGTTAAATGAGAAGGTAATGCTATCTGATAGGCCGCTCTCCCAATTCGCTATAACACCTAAAATTGATCAATGTATCTATGAGCTAATTTCCCTTTTTTGCCAAAATGAGTAAGGCCTTTCAAAGGAGAAACACAAATAAATACATGATCCCCAACTACAAACTTCGTGGCCTTTGATGCTGATTGGCATATGTTGCCTACCTATCCTGTGCAGCTCTCAATCTATCTTAGATCTCCCAAATCTGCTTTGTAGTCTACCTCACCAAATCTATGCTCACCTGCTGACGATCTTCTATGGTATCCTAACATAAAGGTGTTCTACATGGCCTACCATATAAAATCTCATATGGTGTTGCTTGCAAACTCTCATGATAACTATTGTTATATGCAAATTTAGCTAATGATAGCTTCTAATCCAGACCTTCTCTATACTGCAAAGCATAGGCTCTCAACATGTCTTCTAGAATCTGATTCACCCGCTCAGTTTGACCATCAGTTTGTGGATGATATGTCGAACTTATATTTAGCTTTGTGCCCATCTCCTTATGAAATGGCTACTAAAAATGTGACATGAATCAAGCATATCTATAATTAATAATCTATTGTGGCACACCATGCAACTGCACTATCTCTTTAAGAAAGAGATGTGCAATTTCTACTACACCTATTGATGATCATGTGGCAAGGAAATAGACAGACTTTGTCAACAAATCAACAACTGCTAAGATAGCATCATGACCATTGCGAGCTTGTGGAAGACCAACAATGAAATCCATACCAATGGCGTCCCATTTATGCTGAGGAATATTGTGGAAATGCAAATATCCCCTAGGTCAATGATGCTCTATCTTCACCTACTGGCAAATTAGACATCGAGATACATACTCTCCTACCTTCCTCTTCATACTAGGCCATCAATACATCCATCGTAAAGTTTGGTATATTTTTTGACTACCTGGATGCATTTGGTATCTGCTCACGTGGGCCTCATCCTTCAATTGAATTTGTAGAGCTTTTGGAACACGTACTCAACCATCCCTTGGTAATACTCCATGACTATCCACAGAGAGTAGTCCATTAGAGGTAATCTGTTGCCTTAATTCTTGACACCATGAATTATGTTGTTGTTGCTCTTGTATCTGCTCTTGCAAATCTAATTAGATTGTCATGTTATTAAGCTTACTCATCATCCTACTCAATGCATCTGCTACTTTATTAGTCTTCTCTAACTTGTATTTACTAGCAAAATCAAAATTCAACAAGCAACTCCATCCATCTACGTTATCACAAGTTTAATTATCATTGACTCATAAGATATTGGAGGCTCTTATGGTCAATAAAAATCATAACTTGCTCTCCATATAGATATTGCTGCCAAATTTTCAATGTAAAGATCACAAAATTGAACTCTAGATCATGCACAGGATATCTAGTTTCATGTGGCCTCAATTGATGGGATGCAAAAGCCACAACTTGTCCATCCTGCATCAACACACAACCAAATCCATCCCTTGAAGCATTAGTGCTAACATCATATGGATGTCCTAGTGTAGGAGATATTAGCACTGGAGTAGTCACCAATCTATGCTTCAACTCTTCAAATAGACTGACAAGCTAGGCCCCAAGTAAAGTTAGCCTCCTTCCTCGACAATTGGGTCAAAGGAGGTGGTATGTGAGAAAAAATTTATAGAAACCTCTGGTAATATCTTGCTAATACCAAGAAGCTTTGTACATCCACCACTGATTATAGCATAGGCTAATCATGGATGACTAACATACCAATTCCTAATACCACATGTCCTAAGAACTGATTCTCTGATTGCCAAAATAAATACTTGGATGGCTGAGCATACAATTGGTGCTCCCTCAAAGCTGGTAAATCCATCCGCAAGTGCTCTACATGCAATTGCTCATCAGGAAAATATACTAAGATATAATCTATGAACACAATCACAAACTAATCTAGGAATGGTTGCATCACACTATTCATGAGGTGCATAAAAATTGTTGGTGCATTTGTCAACCCAACGGGTAGCACCAAAAACTCATAATGGCCATATACCATGTTCTAAATGTTATCTTTGACACATCCTATTCACGAACCCATACTTGATGATATCTAGAATTAAGATCAATCTTTGAGAATACATGAGCTCATTGAAGTTGGTCCAACAAGTCATCAATGTGTGGTAGAGAATATTTATTTTTCATAGTCACTTGGTTTGACTACCTATAATCTATGCATAACTACAAATCCCCGTCCTTCTTTTTAACAAATAGCATTGCTACATTCCATGGTGAACACTAGGTTGAATAAGGCCTTTGTCCAGCAATTCCTATAGCTGAATCTTTAGCTCTACTAGCTCCATGGAAGACATCCTATATGGTGCCTTTGAAATAGGCTTTGTACTAGGTTTAAGTTTGATCTCGAACTTAATCTCTTGCCTTGATGGAAAACTCAATAATTCTGACTATAATACATCAAGGAATTTGTGAACCATAGGAATTTGATCTATCTCCACCATATCTATTTTATAGATTGTAGCCACAAAGCATTCATGCCCTTTTTGAAGCATCCTACAATACATCTAAGAGGAGACCAAATCCAGGCACACAATCCTTGGATGAGTTTGTATCTTAATTGAAGAACCATCAACTAATTGTAGTCGTAGGGGCTTTTGTTGATAGCTCAAACTAGCATTGAACTATGACAACCAATCCATCCCCAAAATTACATCATATACACCAAGATCCAAGTCGTTAGAGACAACCCCACCCAATGGTTGGGCAGTAATCTTGCCATCAGCATGGTTATAGTCCAGGGCCACCGTAGTTGCATTCAGTGTTCCTGCATGAATGTTTCAAATATGCTTAATTTGTAGTTTTAGTGGGAGAACGATCATTAAGTTCTTATTTTGCAAAATTCCAAAAAATTATAATCTAAATAAATCTTGAATTTCCCCTTTATTATGTAATAAAAAATGGCAACTTAAAATACAATAGTTATATATTATTAGTAAACAAGAAAGTTAACTTAATTGTATTTTTAATGAATTTGTTAAATAGTTGTATTTTTCACAATTATGATTGGTTTGATAGTTAGCTTAATTAGATGCTCCTCAGATATAATGTTCCATGGCCATTACAGGCTCAATTAGAACTCTTTCAAGATCCATAAAACAAAAATCATGTTACAAACCATGTCGAAATGATTTGAAATTAAATGTTCATAATAGCATGATTCTTCAAACATGGAGAGCAAACATAAACATTCAACCAGTGCTTGATAAATATGTTGTTATTAAGTATATTGCAAAATATGCAACATAATTTGGAAAGAAGTCAAGATCCTTTCATGATTTGTTACTTCATATTGTAGAATCCTGAAAACTAAAAGAAAATGCAATGAATGCATACAAAAGACTTATGATGAATGTTGCAATTAATAAATACATTGGTGCTATGGAGGTTTGTCATATGCTATATGAACTTCCATTGGTTGAATGTAGTAGAACATTCGATACTATAAATGTGTCTACACATATCTATAAAAGTGTTATACCAGTTGTGGATGGAGATGAGGAACCAAAACCATACACCCTTTATCAATGCTTATCAAAAGAGACCACTAGAAATGGAAGGAGTTTTGTTACTAAATGCTATGAAATATTTTACATTTACCTCAAAAAAGAGAGAGGTGCTAGTGTAAAAGACTTGACCACAACCAATTGTTGTCAAAAAATATCCTAGATTTAGAGTGGCTCCAAGAGTAGGAGAGGAAAAATGGATCGATTATTATTTGGCATAGTTGCTACTACAGTATCCATTTAGATATGTGAAGCATGATTTGGGAAGAAATGATGAAGAAAGTAAACTAAGGTGGATTTTTGTTTGACACATATATGACTTAGAAGAGGAGACATTCGATGAATATTTTGAACGTGCTTGTGAGGAAGAGAGGTAGTATAGAGATATTTTTCTAGAGAAATAGGATGATATTGAATATGATTTTGAAATACTAAATCAACATCTACTTGCATTAACTCATTTTCAATGAAGTAAACTTGAAATGCTTAGATTAAGGGATTGAGATAGACAACATGAATGTTTAGCTAGCTATCCTAGAGAAGATGTTGCAAAGATTGCTACATATTTTGTTCATAGTCATAGATCATATAGAATAATAACACCTTCAAGAAATGACTACAATGACGTGCGCTTATCTTCCCTAGGAATTCAATAGAAGAAATGTTGTAGGATTATTTCCAGCTATCTCTATATGCAAAAATTCAAAATTGATGGAGTTGATCCCCTATTAATGATTATTCAAGCTACAGTAGGCACAGGAAAATCATATCTCATTGATACTATTCGTAAAGAATTTAGTTGAGCTTACTCATTGGGAAAAATAGCTTATTGGTGCTCACCCCTACTGGTGCTACTGCATATAAAATTAATGCAACTATAATACATTTTGCATTAAAGATTGAAATTAGGGAGTATAAACCACTAGTTGCATTAGCTTTGACATCGTTAAAAAATAGATACAAATACATAAAATATATTGTTATAGATGAAATGAGTTTTATAGTTGGTAAATTGCTTAGCAGCATTGACAAAAGGCTTAAGGAAATATTTCTAGAAAATTGATTAGATAATTTTGGTGGTAGATCAGTGATACTCATTAGAGATCTTACACAACCTTCACATGTGAAAGATGTTATACTATACATATCATCTCAAATGCATGTGAAGAATTTGTGATTAGCATTCAATACATTTGTAACCTTGGATGTTGTGTATTGGCAAAGGGGTAATGATCCATAACAAGAAGGATTTAGAGAAGTTCTGATGAATATATGAGAAGGAAAGATCAAGGATGATGATTATGAATTTTTAAGCTTGAGAATAGTTCTTCCATCAACATTAGATGGGTGAGATGGGTTTTAGGATTCTATGCATTTGTCTGACACAAAGGATAAGGTTCATATGCATAATGAAAATGTATTGCTAAAAATGTAGAAGCTAGTTGCATAGTGCATAGTAGATAGAAACACAAATGGTGTCAAACTTTTGGATGATGTAGAAGGAGAATTAGATTTAGTAGTGTTCATTTGTGAAGCTACAAGGGTTATGCTTATTGTTAATCTATGGCTAGAAGCAAGATTGGTTAATGGTGCATTAGTACTATTAAAAAAATAATTTCCAATATGCACTGTAAAGCTCCATAGTTGTCATCGTATATTATCATTAAGTTTGAATCTTACATTGGAGTATCATATGATCATGAACATCCTTGATAAGTACCCATTCCAGCAAAAGGATCTCAGCAACTACCATTGAGATTAGCATGATCTTTAACTATACATAAGTTGATGAGCCGCGATATCGTGTACGCGATATCGCATCCGCTATATCGCGTTGGCCCATGTGATATCGCGTACATGATATCACGGCCTGCTATCATGTCTATAAATAAGAGGTGGCTTTCCCTTGTTCATTGATCTAGATCTAGACCCTTAGCCAAACTATAGCAGTTTTACCATTCTAGAGATAGAATAATTTCCATGTGCTCGCAGTAGGAGCCTTAAAGTGAACGGATCTTTATTTGAGCAAATTATAGCTGAGCACACAATTGTGTACAGTAATAAAGATGAACTTTTTGATAAACCTTGCAACATGTGGACTAAGCTAAATAAGATTTAATTATTGTTAAATGTTTAAATGCTTTCTTAGATAATTAATCCCTCTCAACCCTTGACTCTCCTAGTTAAGTACATTCAGTATGATCGCTTCGAGCACGTGTGCAACGCTTGGTAACCCAGTAACGAATAGCATTTGGTAATCCTAGTAGCGTTGCACTAGTTTAGGGTGTGTGCAGCAATTGGGAATAGATACTGGTGCTAGGACAATTAGAACTTAGTTAGTGAATAGTTAATGAAAGTTAGGCACTTAGTCTCTTCACCCTTCCCCTCTTAGCATAAGGCATTAAAAAGATAAAAGATATAAAAATTATATACCTCAAACTTACTTAACCATACAACCGTGAA
>MNCI01009751.1:43853-129507 GCA_015680685.1 Gnetum montanum
GATAAAGGAAAGAATATATTTGGTAATGAAGTACTTGGAGGTTATAAAATGATGTGGTGGTGTGCAACAAGTACAAGTTACAAAAGTTATGCAAGTGGATCCTCCCCAAAGCAGGTTCCTACCTATAATGCCCTTATGTAACCACACCTTAAAATGTCCATAGGCACTAGAAGGGTTAAATATAATCCAAACTAGTTCCACAAAACACACACACATGTAGATACCACTGTGGTGAGGTATGAACTCAATGCTACACAAGACACGAGTCGCAAAGACATGAACAACGAGATGAGTTGAATTGTAGAAGGGATTGTAGAGATTGGGAAATGAGGTAAATGACCTAGGGCATAATGAATCTTGAGTGTAGGACGTGATTAATGTGTCATTCACTCATCGCTCCAAAATCAAGACCAAGTCCATTCCTCTGATCAATGAAATCGTATTGTTTCATCCCATTATGGACAACCATAACAGTACCACGATAACAAGGCATACGGTCACTTGGCATTTTGTTCAAGAGAAGAGTGATTCAGAATTGCTTTGCGACACTTTGAGCTTGATCTTTTCTTTTTCTTTTTGTGTGGCTACTTTGGCACACTCTTCTTACTCTCTCTTTTGTTCTCTTTTTTTTTTCATTTTTTTTGAATGCTTAATCCAGAGAAGCCACCTACCTTTAAGCATGGGTGCATGTCTTTCCAGTGGGACCTCCTAGAATAGCATTGGTTTTCTTGAGTGAGTGCCTTTATTATTCTTACTTCCATTTTTCGTTAAATCTATAAGGATCTTGATACACCCAGGCTACATGGTAACTCTTACAGATGTCACCAAAGAGAATCTACAAGTCCCCTTGATGTCACACCCTAGCCATTCCCTCTTGGTCCATCCTTCTTTACTTTGGGTATAATAAGCACAAAATTACTTCAAGTTTTAATGATGTTAAGAATATCATCGTACCTAGAGTAGAACCTCTTATTAATAGAATGGTTGGGGNGGGGTGTGTGATTGGTTTGCTATCCAAATAATTAGTTACTCAAGACTTGATAGCAAAGAACAACATCTCAATTAGTGAGTCACATGAGTGTTTTATTCGTAGATGAGATTACTCATAAAAAGATAAAAAGATAAAACAATAAATAAAAAGATGAAACAACCAATAAAAAGATAAAAATAAAAAATTGAAAGATAAAAAATTGGAAAACAAAAAATTATAAAATTAAAGAAAAGAAAAAAAATTTATTAATTCTGCTTGTTAAAATGGGGGGCATCCCCCATGACTAAACCTTTGAGTATGGCTAGAATTAATAAATGGAAGGTTTGGATCCAAGCATTTTGGAAATATTGGGACCCGATCATATCCAAACCACTGGGTGTCTTTTGGTGTCATGGTTGGAATGTACCCAAATTAAGGTGCACACACTGTATTAGAGTTGACATAATGAGGCAAGTTATGAGATGTAGTCAATTGATAAGGAGTTGATCCACTATGGCACCTGTGATCGTAAGATGGTATGCAAGGATCGATATATCTTCCTACATGGCTATATTCATTGGGCCGCATAGTTGTTGGAGTGTTGATTGGTGGCCTGGATAAGGTAACACAAGGTGTTGAGTTTGAGGAGAAGGATGCACCACAGTGTTGAACTTGCGTTGAGTTGGAGGATGCAGTGGTCTCATAACCATGCTGTCCCTTTCTACGGTCATGTTTAAAGAAGGGATGCCTTCGACATTGTGGAGGATTCCCACTGTAGTTGATAGTAGCAGCACAAGTAATGTTTGTGGGTTAGTGCTGTGGTGCAAAACCTTTTAGTACTATTGGTGGTAATGTAGAAGGAGGTAAAGGATGAGAATATTGGGAGTAAGGAGAAGTATAGGGAACATGATGTGGTGATCTTGTTGGAAAGGAGACAGGCTGATAGTACTTAGGAGAATAATTATAGCGTAGTGAGATAGAGGATGTTGACTTGGTTGGGGAAACATGATGCTAAACCTGATAAGCACTTAGGTTCGGATGATATGAAGGGTGTGACCAGTTTGAGGGTGGCCTTCCCCACGATTGGGATCTTTGCCACTATGATTGAACATAGTATTTTTGTATGAACTTTGGATGTAACATTCTTTCCCAATTCTCATGTAAATGTGACAAGATTAGACATTGACCTTTGGGGTGATCATATAGGAAAATGTTACATTGATATGTATGATTAGTAGTTGAGTTCTTATTCTCTTAAAACCTTCTTTCTGATTATCTAAGGGTATTTTGTCCTGCTTCTTGGTTCGTCATGGTTCTACCTCTAATAGTATTTTCATATTCTCCACATTTTTCTTGTATCCATTCCATCATCTTATTGACCTTTGCCTCAATTTCATCTAGTGATTGTAGTACTGGCAAAGATGATTCTAGCTCCTTGAGGTGAGTTGATTTCTCCTCTTCCTAATCATGGACCTTTGTTAAATTGAGATTTTGCAACCTTCCCCCATTTAGCCATTTCTCCTTCTTCTCTTGCTACCTAGTTGATAAGCTCTTAAAATTGGTGAGTTCGTAGCTCGTATAGTTGACCTGGGGCATACATCCCTAGGGTTTCCCTTATTTCATTTTGAAGTCCATCCATGACGCAATACATTAGCCTTTTCTTAGAGAATCCATGGCTTGGGCAATTGTTTAATAATGAATAGTAGCTTTCTAAGGTCATGTCCAAGGGTTCATGCTGTCCCTATTTCCATTCTTGGATTTTTCTCCTCAAGGTTGACACTCTTGCATAGGTTTGATATCTTTCATTGAAGAGTTCTACCATTGTCAGCCAATGTCAAATTGATTTTGGTTTTAAAGACCTATATCATACTTTTGCTTGGTCAACGAGTGTCAGAGGAAAGAGCTTAAGTTTCTGCCACCCATTATCAATATTATTCCATACACAGGCATCATGGAAGGCTTGTAAATGATGTTGTGGATCTAAATCATAGCCTCCTAAAAACTTGGAAAAGTTGTTTAAATCAAGCCTAGGTAGATGGCTTTTCTTGCAATTCCTGCGGGATATTCAAATAGCCTCTTGTATATGCATTAAGCTCTTAGTGGCCAACAGGGGTTCATTGTCACTAGGTAGGTTATAAATTTATGAGTTGGGACAATGTTGTCTTCGTTTATGTACATAGGAGGCCCCATGCATTAGATGGAGTACTTCAAACTTCATCTTTATTATCATATAATTCGTTGGTTCTCCAATGAATTGCCTTACTAGTTGTTGCATTGTCATAGTCTTGTGAGAGATACATTGTTGTGAATTGTGTGTGGCTTAATTGAAATCAAGTTCTTTTCTAAGAGATATATTGTGAATACTTTATTATAGTGATCTTATATGATATAACTAATCTAGATAACTAGCATTGTCCCCAGAAATGGCACTAATGATGAGTGGCGAGGTACCCCTACAGTCAACCATACAAATACAAGCATTCACGCACAATCCGATCAAACTCCACAGACGAACTAGTTGTGATATCTAGATCATTACTCATTGATTGCAGTTCACTATCTTTCCACCTAGACTAGTATTTTCTTTGTCATGTATGATTTAGCCTAGGGTGAGGTGTATGATGTGTTTCCTATCACTATGCTACTCCTAGAGACAATGGAAAATAACTTTGTTTTAAGCTAAGAGGGAAAGGGAGAAGAGAGTCTAAGCTAGCCTAAATGTGATAAGCATCTATCCCTTAATCATTTGTACACATCTTGGACCTCGTGTACTACTATTGGGATTACCAAGCACATGTCCTAGGTACGCTATTGGGATACCAAGTAGTCACACCTAAATGCTCATGATTAAGTCATACTCATTCTGCATTTAATAATAGGGATAGGAGAGGAAGGTAAAGAGATATTAAGTAAGAAAGTAATAAATAACAATTAAAACTAAGTGAATGCTGCAATGATGAAGTAATCTCGATCTTTATTGCTGGTCATGTACGTGTCCAAGTACGTCACAATTGAATAAAGGTTCCATAAAATTACAATCATCACACTGTGGGCATGCACTGAGGAAAGGGTTGAGAGGAAAAAATTGATAAAAAGATCCTACTCTAATACTAAATTCCTATTCCTCTCCCGTGCTCCCCATTGTGTATTTATAGGCTCACACGAGAACCATGATATCGCGTATTCGATATTGCTTGTTAGGCCATGATATCGTGTACCCGATATCGAGGGTCCGATATCGGGGCCTGACAAATCATGGTTCATCAACAAAGATGAAGTTTTTGATCACTTTATGAGAATTTATAATTGGATATAGAAAGAAAAAGTATATGTGGTAAAGGTCATTAGATGTGATAATGGAGGAGAATTTAAGAATACAAAATTAGAACAATATTGTCAAATGAATGACATTCTATACCAATTTTTTGCCCCTAGGAATCCTCAATAGAATGGTGTTATAGAAAGGAAGAATAGGATCCTAAATGAAATGTAGAGAAACATTCTAAATGATAAGAGTCTTCCTTATCACTTTTGGGCTAAAGAAATCAACACTACTTGCTATGTCTCCAATAGATTTTTAGTAAGAAGATTTACTACTAAAATTCATTATGAACTATGGACTGGTCGAAAACCATTTGTTGGTTATTTTCATGTTTTTAGTTCAAAATGTTATACTCTTAATGATAAATAAGCCTTGAAAAATTTCAATCCCAAAATTGATGAGGGAATTTTCCTAAGATATTCAATCATTAGTTGGGCATATAGAGTTTTCAACAAAAAAACTAATACTATGGAAGAAACTAAAAATGTTAGAATAGATGATAGTGATGGTCCTACTCCACAACCTGATGATGAAGAAGTTCATATCCAAAAATTATTTAACACTTCCCAAGTTCAAACTGATAAAGATTTAGAGATAGGAAGTGAACATAAGGAGACTTCTCCAATCCAATCAAAAATGCCTAGACTTAGTAGTGTTGACCTTTTGTTATGTCAAAACCTTAAGGAAAATGGAGAACATAGAATGTTTATGGTGGATAATTTTTTTGTAGGATATGAACAAGAACTCTACAATGAGATTTGAAAACTCAAGGAAACAAGATTTATGGCAAGATGTCAAAATGAAGATTCAATGGGTAAGATGAGAGCATGGATGAAAATGAAGGCTATAAATCAAATGAAGATGCTTCAAGGATTGGCAAAAAGGAAAATTGATAGGAGAAAGCCTCAGAAATCAGAGCTCAAATGTTGAGGAGATGTCTCTAAAACATAGTAGATGCCTATGTCCAAGAGTAAACATCTTCTTGTAGACATCCCATCTACTAATGAGATGTCTCTTTTGAATTAAGGTCAATTTTAATTAGATGTCCCAACTTTAAAGTAGATGCCTACACTAGCTATTGCAAAAAAATTGAGGAGTTTTCAGAAACTCGTAGGCTATAAGATGATGTCAAAATCTTGAAAATTGTGCAATTACTATTCACAAATGATCAATCATTATCTATTTTATGCAATTCTATTCTTGCTCTTCATTGTAACACAATTTGCTTGATTGTTAGTTGTATTAAGCTTCAAATACAAGAGCTTGTTAATTTAGTTACATTATTTTCTTATTCCTTTCTCTCTTTCTTGTAGCCCTATGGGGTTGATGAGCTTCTTGTGAGAAGGCATCCATATTGATCTTGTTGGGACCTTGTGACATTGAGTGGTTTTGTAGTGTTAAAACACTCCAAAGTAGAGCTTAATTTTGTAAAGTTTGCGGGATCCTTGAAACCACATTTTGAGCTTGTCGGGATCTTGCAAGGCTGAGTGGTTTCGCAGTGATGAAACACTTTGGAGCAGAGCTCAAAGCTTTTACAGGGTGTGGTGCCCTTCAAACCACAGTTTTAAAGAAACAAAGTTTAGGGGTGTGCATGAATTCTATCCACTGAATGTGAATGTATCCAAGTTGGGAAACCACATAAAATTTGGTATGTTCATGTGGCTAGTGAAATTTAGATTGGGGATCTTATTCAACCTCCCTTCTAAGTTCTCGATCCTAAAGTAGATCACATTCTCTCAATGATGTTATTGGTCAACTGAAAGATGGAATCTGTGCTATGAGCCAAACAAAAGAAATATGTTCCTATGTTGCCTATCTTTCATGGTTTGAACCTAAAAATATTAAAGGGATAGATGGAGAAAAAGGGTGGATTTCAACTATACGAGAAGAGTTAAATTAGTTTATTAAAAATGATGTATGGAAATTAAGTTCTAAACCCAATGACAAATAGATCATTGGCACAAAATGGGCTTTTAGAAACAAAATAGATGTAATTGGAAACATCATTAGAAACAAAGTAAGATTGGTTGCCAAAGGTTACAACTAGTAAGAAGGAATTAATTTTGATGAGGTTTTTGCTTGTGTTGCCAAACTTGAATCTATTAGACTTCTCTTAGCCTATGCAAGTGTTAAGAAGAACATTAAGTTATATCAAATGGATGTGAAGAGTGCCTTTTTGAATTGAACCATCCTAGAAGAAGTTTATGTTGAGCAACTTGAAGGGTTTGTATATCCTATTAATCTAGATCATGTTTTCAAGCTCAAGAACACTCTCTATGAGCTCAAACAAGCCCCTAAAGCTTGGTATGATAGACTTTCACAATACGTTATATTCAAGTATTTTGAAAGAGGGAGGGTAGATGTTACCTTATTTTTCAAACATGAAGGTAATGATTTACTTATTGTGCAAATTTAAATTGATGATATCATTTTTGGAGCTACTAATGATGTTTTGTTTAAGAAATTCTTAGATCTTATGCAAATAGAGTTTGAAATGAGCATGATGAAAGAGCTAAACAATTTTCTTAGCTTTCAAATCAATCAAACAAAAGGAGGATCCTTCTTATGTTAAACTAAGTACATAAAAAATTTCATACTCAAATTCAACTTGGCAGATGTGAAGACAAAAGCTACACCTATGGCAACAAACTTTAAGCTTACCAAAGATTATCAAGGAAAGCCTATTGATCTCAAGCTTTATAGAGGCGTGATCGGTATCTTACTCTATTTAACTACTACTAGACCTAACATAGCCTTAAGTATTGGAATTTATGCAAGACATCAAGCAAATTCCAAAGAGTCTCATTTGAAAGCTATTAAACAAATTTTTCATTACTTAAAAGGTACTACTAACAAGGGACTTTGGTATTTAAAGGAATCCTGGCTTGATCTTATTGGGTATTGTGATGCAAATTGGGTAGGTTGTATGGATGATCATCAGAGTACTAGTGGAAATTCTTTTTTTCTAGAAAAAAATCTCATATCATGGCTAACAAAGAAGAAAAATCTACAGAACTTTCTACAGTAGAAGCAGAATGTATTTCAGCTAGAAGTTTTTGTCACAAATATTGTGGATGAAGGAAACCTTAAAGGATCTAGGAATTCAAATAAGTTCCACATCTATTTTATGTGATAACAGTAGTGCTATCAACATGACAAAGAATCATATTCAACATTCTTGTACAAAGCATATTAAAATTTGTCATCATTTCATATGAGACCATACTCAACTTGGACATATAAAGATAGAATATATTGGGATAGAGAGTCAATTTGTTGATGCTTTTGCTAAGCCTCTAGATCAATGATGACTTACTGCTCTTTGTAAAGATATGAAAATAGGACTGTGTCCTATTAGGTAAAAGCACTTTTTTCTTTATTTAAAATAAAAACAAAGATATAATTATTGATATATGTATATAAAAGTTCAAAAACAAAGATTATATATATGCACTTGTTTAGGGAATTTTTTTTTGGTAATCACTTTTTATCAATGATTAAAAATGGGGAGTATGTTGTTTATTTATTATGCTATGCTACTAACTCATTTTCCTAGTTTTGGACATTAGTAAAATGAGGAAGATTATTGACCTTTTGGTATGTTAAAACCTTCAAGAAAATGAAGAATGTGGAAATGTGTTTGTAATCTTGTAGGACTAAGAAGGAAAATGGGACAAGATAATTGAACGAGAGTTGAGATAAAATGAGAGCTACATTGAAGACATCAAAATCAAAGTTGGGATGACAAGATGAGAGCTAGGATGCAAACGAAGTCTACGAGTTAAAGTTAGGATGCAAACAAAGTCCATGAGTCAAATGAAGATGTTCTGAGGACTATTGAGATGCCAAAGTGACAAGGAAATGCTATAGGATTCAAAGTAGACTTGCAAGATAGACATCTCCAATTAATAGGAAACGTCTCACTCATAGAGATATCTTCGATTAGATATCTCAAGGTAGATGTCTTACCAAAATTGAAAGTGATTTTAGTTAGATGTCTCAATTTCAAATTAGATGTACAAACTAGCCATTTTATAGCAATTGCACAAATTTTGAGGAATTTTTGGAAACTCAAAGTGTATAAGAAAAGTGAAATTCTTGGGAAATGTGTAAGCACTATTCATTGAATATCATTAATTGTCTTCATCATGTGAATTGGCTTTGTCCTTCATTGTTCCTATCATTTGTAATTTGTTGTATGAATTGAGAACTTCATTGCAAGGAATTTGTAAATTAAGTTATATTATCTTTTTAATTCTTTTCCTCTTTCTTGTAAGGGTTTAGGGTTAATGTGCTTCTTGTGGAAAGGCATCTTTGTTGAGCTAGTTGGAACCTTATGGGGTTGAGTGGTTTCACAACTATGGAACACTTTGGTGCAAAGATTAGATTTTATAGAGGTTGTGGGATTCTTGAAACCATATTTTGAGCTTGTTGGGGCCTTGTGAAGTTGAGTGTGTTCATAGTGACAAAACACTTTGGAGCAAAGCTCAAACTTTATAAAGGTTATGATTCCATCTAAACCACGTTTTCTAAGGAACAAAGTTTGGAAATGTGCAAGGAATCTACCCTTCAAGTGTAGAGGTACCCAAGTTGGGGAACTACATAAAAATTGGGTGTAATTTTTGGTGACTTTATTTATTTTAAATTTAGAAACTTATTTAACCCCCCTTCTAGGTTCTTGATCATCATGATTAAGCTATCTACCTTCTTATTCCCTTTTAGTTGCCTTTTTTTAATGATATTTTTAATATTTTATTTTTTTTGTTTTAATTTTAATTTTATTTTTCCTTTTAGATATATTTTAGTATTTTGGATTTTTGTTTTTAACTTAGCATATACACACTAACCTCTTTTGTTAGGGTTTTAAGTTGAGGGGTGTTGGAACCTTGAAATAATTGTAATATAAGTATACCCCAAGATGTATAACTCAAAATTGCCCACTAGAATCATATCTATGACTTGGAGCTTTCAAATCAAGAGTCTTACCACTATGCTAACACCTCATTGTTTTGTTGGAGTTTTTAGTTAGCACTTATCATGCATTGGATGGATCATTGGCACATGGGTACTACATTGGTGGTGGTATGCTTTGTTTGGATTACTTTGTATTTTTGTATTGTTTTGGGATTTAACACCCCCTTGGATTACTTTGTATTTTTGTAAATTAATATTAATATGTTTGTTTATAATTTATAATTTATAATTTTAGCTTATGCTTTATAGGATCTTATATTAGTCCCTTCTTTAGTTATGTTTAGACCTTTGTCTTTATTATTAGTTTAGGTTTAGACATAACTACTAACTAAGTGATATTTATTAGACTAGGCACTATGGCATGTTAACATATTATTTTTAGTTATTTCTAGAAATTAGTTTTTTTCTTTTATTGTTAGGTTTTAATAGATTACCCTTTTTACCCAACCATGCCATATTTTGCAAGCATAAATACTTTGCAACCATTGCATGAGAGATCATCCAATCACTTTGCTAACATCTCAAAAGATAGAATTACAAAGGGAGCACCTTATTAATTTTTCATAAAATCTTATCAATAATTAATAGAAATGTCATAGAATCCCAAGGATTTGGATTTAACCTTGATTTACTAATTCAAAAGAAGTAGTAAAATGGATATAAATTATTAATTAGAAACATAAATACAATAGAGCAACACAACATAGCAATATTCATTACTCCTAGCATAAATATTTAGATAAAATTAATTTAAAGAAAAATAAAAATTAGTATAGCCACAAAAATATAGATGTCAAAGAATTTCACTAGTTACATCATAAAATAATATGCAAATTAATAATTCCAATGACACTTTTTTTTTTTGCCTCAAGCAGACATCTCGAAATAAGGATATTTATGTTTGAATATCAAATTAAATAATAAAAATAACAATAATAAATAATAAAATATTAATATATAATAAAATAATAAATGTTTAAAATTTATCATATTAAATAATAAAAATAAAAAAATAATTAATAAAATATTAATATATAATAAAATAATATTATGTTTTTGAACACATAGTGCATGCCAAAATGAAAAATGAACCTTGTAATGTCACAATCCAAATAGCATAGACAGTGATTTAATACCTATCATAATTTATTATTTATTTACAAAAATAGGTACATGGCTTAAACATCTAAAAAGTGTATAACATTTCTATTTTATAAAAATACAAAATATACAAAAATTATTTTTCAAGTTTAGAGGGTCTATCTTATACAGAATTGATCTAGTGTTCATCCCATGTTCCTTTTGCGGTGTTTCCTCTGCTACTTTGAATTTTTTGCATCGAAATGTAAGAGAAGTCAGAGCCCCTCAAATAATAAAGGATATTTTATTTTCCTCTTCATGGAGTATAAAGGTTTTGGATCAAAAGTCTTATACAGACTAAACAAAGATTTCTAATTAAGTATTCAAAATGTTTTAAAGTCCAAAATTTCAACAAATTGTTTAAAAATATAAAAATCCAAAGAGTATATATTTTCTCTAGGCATCTCCAAAGGCTAGCTCTTGGTTGCCCTCATAGCCAAAGGAATATTCCAACAGGTCTTGGAATAACTTTACTACTATAATCAGATTATCCTTTTAATTATTTAATATCCAAAGCTATCATAGATTTATCCAACAAAAATCCAAAAAGTATATATTGTATCCAAGCATCTTTGAAGGCTAGCTCTTGCTTACCCTCGTTGCCAAAGGGCCACACCAACAAGTCTTGGAATAACCTCACTACTATCATCAGATTATCCTTGTGATCCTACACGAGCTACTAATGATTGGGTCTTGGAAATAGCCTTACTATCAACATCCTCAATGGTTAAGGTACACATATTATTTGAAGGATAGGTCTTGATTATGCCTCACCACATACCCCTAGACTTAACTACTTAGTGCCATGGTCTCAGCTAGTTCCTAACCTCACATGAACTTACGAATCAAAATCCAAGGTAGGAAATCCATCCAAACCCTTATTCTTGTGGGAGAGGTTCCACTACAAAACACTCAACTATTACATGTAGATGGGAGCATCTAAAAGATTCATGGCTTCCACTACCAAATGAGTAAAGAAATTCACATAATTATTATTATTTTATTGTAAAAATTTAAAATATTTCAAAGATGACCAAAATACATAATAGTCAAAATTTCACTAAATTCTCACAAAATCATGTTTATATTAAGAGCTTATCCAAAATAATCATAAAATATTTGAGAAGCAAGTTGGGTAAAGTTTCCACATATTTCAAAAATTCACCAAAGGTAGAAAATGATATGGAAAAGATTACAATACAAATTTCCATGGAAAAATAAGTCCAAATTAAATGAAAATTGGGTAGTCTCTACATAATAATTAAAATTGTGAAAGAATATTGAAAACCTAGGAAGTAGAAAAGAAAGAATAGAAAATCCACAATAATATAAGGGAGCCATATAAAAAGGAAAGTAAAATAAGATTTCTTACAGTGTTGGCAAGGCTTTCAAAATTTTCTTAATGTCTTTCTTTTTTTGCCAAAATGCCCAAAATCAACTTTTACTTCACTTTGAACTAATGTATTAGAAACCCTCTACGAACTGAAATGAGATGTATCGAAAGCTACAATCTATTTATAAGTGAAAGAATCACATTTAGTGTTCAAAAATAGATTTAAATAGAAAAATAGGCTCAAAATAAAAGAAATTGGATTGAAATTAGGTTCAAAATAAAGAAACAACGTGAAAATGATTTTTGTTACAAAAAATCCCAAAACACAGGTAGGGTGGTAGAGAAAATAGAGAAAGGTGATGCTGAATACAATGTATTTTTATATTTATAACATATACATATTATATATATGAATTGTTTATATTCTTTATGTTTTAAATTGCCTTTATCTCATGTGATGAAACTGACTTACTTTTTCTTAATTTTAATTTTTACTTTTATTTATTTTTCTTTCCATTAACATTTTTATAAGCCTATTTTTCCAATTTTGTCTCTCAACTAATACTTTCTAGATTTAAATACTTTTTATAATTTTTTTTAATCTACAAAGTCTTTATTAAGTATACTATGCAATCATATCCAATAACATATCCAATCATCACTTATCATAGTCATATAGTTCAAATGATTAAATTTTTAAGATATTTTTAGCAAACTAAAAATGTGATATCTTGAGAATCATAACTCCAATTCAAGTGAACTAAGGGTTGAAACTAACAATTTTTAACATCCTAGACACATAAGTAAGGTTAGATTCTAGGTATGACATCATTCTAAGGTAGTTACTCAACAACATTCATTCATGCAATATTTAATTTTAATAAAAAATGAACTTTGAATTTTATTTTAATGACAAAAGTGACAAAGGATATGGTTTGGGTAGGGTTAGAATCCAAGATTGCTTCATGAATAGAAAGTATGATATAAACATATGTGCATAATAAGAATAAAAAATGCATTACTAAATGTGCATAATAAAGTATAAATGTGCATAGGTAAATGTACATAATAAAAATTAAATGTACATAATTGAATGTGCATAACCAATCAAATATGTATAGCTAAATACTTGTAAAGCCATAATAACTGATAGAAAAAATTCTATGAGTAATTGGATCTCAACATTTAATCATAAAATATAAAGAGATCTATGATTAAGCTTAAATAGAAGTGAAACAAAGGATACAAAACTTTAATAAAATACCCTAACAAGAAGATTGCATTCACTTATGTAGGGAACTAACAACAACAACAACAATAATAGTAATAATAATAATAGTAATGTTAATAATATAATTTTATGATTTAACCAAGAAAATTAAAGCTAATATATTGAAACACATCCGATAGTATTAAAGAATTAATCATATGTATTAAATTAAATAATTAAACCTATGCAAATTTTTAGGTTGTGACATTGTCCCCTCCTTCAAGAATTTTCTTCCTAGAAAATGTAAGGAAACTTAGTTCTCAAAATAACTTAAGTTTCTTAAGTTATGTCTCAATTCCAATGTTGTCTCCATAGAACCTTTACCATAGAATTTACTTTACTCTAGAGTTGTATTTCTTTTCTATCTCTAATTCTTATTGGATATTCTTGTAAGTAATATTTGGTTGTAGATCTATTTCTTTCCATTGTATAACATGACTTTCATCTAAAACATGCTTCTTTGAGAGAGAAACATGAAAAACATCATGAATTCCTCCTAAATTTGGTGGCAAGGTTAATTGATATGCTAATTTTCCAATATTCTTAACTATTTCAAATGGACTTACATATGGTAAAGCTAATTTGTCTTTCTACTCAAATCTTACTAGTCCTTTGATTAGAGATACTTTCAAGAAGACATAATCACTAACTTGAAATTAGAGAGGTCATCTTCTGAATTTAGCATACTTAGTGTATCTATCATGAGCATCCTTAATATATCCTTGGATTGTGGAAACCTGCTCTGTGGTTTGATTAATTAAGTCTATGCTTAACTACATTCTATCTACCATAGTAAACCACCAAATAGATGCTCAACATGGCCTACTATAAAGTATCTCATAAGGAGTAGCTTTGATAGTTGCTTGATAATTGTTGTTATATGTGAATTCTACTAAAGACAAAATTTCATTCCAATCCTTCTTATATTGAAATGTACAAGCCTAGATCATGTCTTTTAAGACTTGATTTACTACATTATTTTCTCATCCATTTGAAGATGATAAAAAAAACTTATATTTTATTTAGTACCCAAATCTGCTTGAAATACTTGTTAGAATCTTGAGATAAACTTAGGACTCCTAATAGATATTATCTTATCTGGAATCCCATGTAATCTAAAAATCTCCATAATAAATAACTTGGCAATATCCTTAGTGGTTGTAGTAAAGTTGATAGCAAAAAAATAAGAAGATTTTGTTAACAAATTCACCAGTATCAGTCTAACATCATGTTTCCTTCTTATCTTTTGTAATCCCAAAATGAAGTCCATGCTAATAACCTTCCACTTCCATTGAGATATTTCATGAACATGAAGTGGTCCTCCTAGTTTCTTAGTGTAGGTATGCCTCTTCCAATTTCCTTGTGCTTTATCCTAAGAGTTGTTTTTGCAAGTTTTGCACTGAAGAGAGATGTCTTGGAAGTCCATGATATTTCTTGACAAAGACCAAAGGTTTGATAGTGGGACTTCCAAAATTTAGGTGGGATGTCTTCACTAGGAGTAGTCTTCTCAGGTGGAACATTTAGATTATGATGGGATGTCCCATGTGAAACATTCCAAATGTTGGTGGTATGTCCCAAATATTAGTAGGACATTCCATGTACTAGTGGGATGTCCCAACCGCATGCTAGATTGACAACAAGACATTTAGGGGTTCTAGGAGATGTCCCAGATGGCAAGGAAAAAGCTCCAATGTGGTGTTTCAATGGGGAAACATTTGAAAGACTCTAGATCCTTGTGAAAAAAATCTAGGAAGGTAAATAGAAAGATTCCTAGGGTTTTGGATCTCTATAATTATGTATGTATTTGATGAGTTCCAATATCAGATCCTTGATATCAGAGATGCCGAAGTGATATTGAACATGTGATGTTAGAACCTATCTCATTGCCTAAAAATAAGAGACAGGGGCACTTGGTTTGGCATTAGTTTTTCAGTCCCTTAGCCAAATTCTTGCAGTTTTTCTATTCCAGAGTTAGAATTATTTTTGAGTGCCCATAGTAGGAGTCATAACGTGAATAGATCTTTCTTCGAGCATTTTGTACTTAAGCACATCTTGTGTCCAGAAATAAATACAAATTGTGTGATAAACCTTGCAACATTAAGACTAGCTTAATTATTGCATTTCATGTTATTTACTATTATTTAATGCTTTTCATAGTTACTTAATGTTATTTCATAGAATTATTAATTGTTAATTACCAATGAATTAGCACACTTAGCATGACCACTTCGAGCATACGTGGGAACACTTGGTAACCTAGTAATGACTAGCGTTTGGTAATCCCAGTAGTGTTACACTGGTTCAGGATGTGTTCGAAGAGTGGGAATGAGTGCTGGTGCTAGGACTAGTTAGAGAATAGGTAACTAGTTAAATCAAATTAGTTATTAAATTACCTCATTTCTCTTTTTTAGGCATCAAGAAAATAAAACATAAAAGAATAAAAATCACATGCCTCAAGTTTACTTAACCATACAATATAGCCTTACAAGTAAGCTTGGGAAGACAATGATTGCATAACTCATCCTTGTTCTGTGTAGGTGCATAAGCACTTAATCCTCGAAGTTCAACTGGATCGCACGTGAATGCACGTATTCGTATGGTTGGGCATAGGGGTACCTAGCCACTCATCAGTTTCCATCCATGAGAAGGAAGAAGTGTTGGTATGATGATGAGTGAGAGAAAATGCTCTTGAGAGTGGAGAGCTGAGCAAGAAAGAGTGGGTGAGCACATTGTGTGAGTGTAATTGGTGATTGCAGCTCTAAGATTAGCTTGTGGTGTGTTGGTCTCTGTCTCTTGTATCTCACTTGTGAGTTGAGATCTCAATCCTGGGTTGTGGGAGAGATTTCTATTACTTTATCTTACATTGAGAATAGTCATTGTGTGGTTGTAGAGCCTCATGCTTTGCAATATTAGTTGAGTGTGATAGGTTTTGGATGGTTGTGGGTTTTGTGAACCTTGTTGGAATCTTCTAATAAATTAATTAAAGATAGCTAGTTTTCTTGTTTTGTAGAAATTCATTTTTTCTTTGCATAATCATCTAGATTTAGAGCATTAAAGGTGATTTAATCGTGGAGTGAACTTGCTTCAGTGATATTGATGTTAAAGCCTTGTTTTATTATTTCTTGAATTTTGATTAAGGACTTTGTCAATTTCAGATGCTAGCCTAGAAGAAATAGGTGCAAGCTTTGAATTGATACATGAAGAGCATGAAGATTGCCTTCTAGATGATGCTTGCTCAATTAGAAGAAATTAGCATAAAGGTGGATAGACATGTCGGTCGTAGCCATATTCTAACATGTAGAGGTGAAGAGCATGTATGTTTAGATGAAGAAGTTTCACAACTAGGTAGAAATGGAGTGGATGAAGAAGAAGGTCAATCTAGCTATGGGAGTGTAGGAAACCACTAGCTAAGGATTCCAATGGGAGGGAATCCTATTCCTCAAATAAGAACTCCAAGTGCTCTAGCGGTGTTCAATGATGAAGATGAGGTGAGACTTGCAAGGGTGTTCAGAAATGCTTCAATACTTCCATACATAGAGTTGAATGCTTTTAATGATGTACATGGTACCAATGCTTTTGCAAGTTGGCTGAAGGCACTTGAGAATTATTTTCAGTTGGAAGAGATATCAAATAACTTAAGGGTACATGTTGCTGAATCTAGATTATAAGGTATGACTTGTACGTGGTGGGAAAAGGAGTCCAAAGGTAATGAAGGATAGAATGGTCAATCTATCAGAGATTGGAATTTAATGAAATATAGGTTGAAGAGGAAATTTTAAGAGTCTAATTAGAAACAAGAAACCATTATAAAGTTTAAATTCCTAAGGAAAGGTGACAAGGATGGTAAAAAATTTTACCTCAAATTTTATGATCTATTTCATCAAGCTATGGAAAACTGGGAGGAGTACGAGCAAGCTTCAATCTTTTTAGGAGGTCTTAAAATGGCCTACTAGTAAGAGTTATCTTTTCATAAGTCATAAACTCTTAATGAAGCTTATGATTTGGCACTCAAGGCTGAGAAGAAATTAGATGAATTTGGAAATAAGAGCAAATTCAAGACTAACATGGGAAATATTTTGAGGAGAATTTGAAGAATATCTTTTAACCATAAATAAGGAAAAGAAGATGAAGGGTCTATTGAAGTAGAGATTTATAAAAAAGGGAGTTCTCAAGTATCTCTTATTGAGCAAAGGAGTGCTTAATACTCAAGGGTTTCAAAGGAGGAAACTAAGAGCTTCATCAAGGAAGTTAAAAGATCTTCAAAGTCCAAGATCGTGTATGCTGCTAATCAAGGAGAGTTCAAACCTCATAAGTCATGAAAGGGAAATGATCAAAGCGAAAAGAGTGATAGAGATCAAGGGACTTCTTTAAGGAGGATCAAGGATAGAACTAGAAGGTATGATACTCATTCTTTTTATAGTTGTTCTATACCTTGTTTCAAGGGAAAGAAGATTCTAGGCTAAGTTGAGGCTATCTCATGGAAGAGAGGTGAGTCTTCTAGCCAAGCTATGTGGAATAATGATTGATTTAATGATGTTTTTAATGAATATGATGTTAAGGCCATGGAGGATAGTTTACCTTTTGAGTTGGTACCTCTAAAGTGGGTTGAAGAGCTTGTTGATGATTCCTTTGAAGAGGAGAAGCCATTGGAATTAGGAACTCCTATTTGGGATCTTGAATCTTCAAGTTTTGATGATATTCGATAGCTATATGTTGAAGATTAAGTTGAATCAAAGATGGATGGAAGAAGCCATGAAGAGGTAAGTAAGGGTGAGCTTTACCTTATTGATGATAGTATTATCTCTCATGTTGAAGCTAATGTAATGGATACTAGTTTTTGACGTTAGCTTGTAGTGGTTTGTTCATTAGTAATGATGATCATCATGATCATTGTAATGGGATTGAGAGTCATGTTGTGATTGTTGATGTCATTGTTAGTAAGAGAAAGACTAATAATGGTAATTTTTTTTTGATAATGATGGCTATTGGGAAAGACATTATGAGAAGGTCATTATTGATGTGAGTGAAGACATTGATAATGATATGATTTTATAGAATCTGGAGATGCTTCCTATTGATTATAAAAATGATAAATTTGTGAAGTGTGTTCATGGATTTGATTGTCTTGACTATAACATGGATGAGTAATGAGGAGTGGTGAGGTACCCCTACACTCAACCATATGAATACGAGTGTTTCACGCATGATCTGGTCGAACTCCGTAGACGAGCTAGTTGTGGTTTTTAGACAGTTACTTGTAGATTGCAGTTCACTGTCTTCCCACCTAGACTAGTATTAACTTTGTCACGTATGGTTTAGTCTAGAGTGAGGTGTATGATGTGTTCCTATACTAATGCTACTCCTTGGGCTAACGGAAAATAATATCAACTAAACTGAGAGAGAGAGAGAGAGAGAGAGAGAGAGAGAGAGAATCCAAGCTAGCTTGAGTGCAATGAGCATTCATTCCTCAATCATCCATACACATCTTGAACCTTGTGCATGACTACCAATGGGATTACCAAGTGCAAATCCTAGGTANTAGCTAGGAAAGTAGTAAATAACAAACAAATAAATAAATAATTAAGATAAGTGGATGCTGCAATGATGAAGTAATCTTGATCTTTATTTTCGGTCATGTGCATGTCCAAGTATGCCACACTCGAATAAGGATGCCGTACAATTACAATCACCACACTGCGGGCATACATTGGGAGAGAAGGGTTGAGAGGAAAAACTGATGTACTAAAAACTTATTGAAAACTTAAACTTAATAACTCTAAAAACTACCTACTAGATCTGTCTACCTCTTATTTATAGATGAGGAGAGAGGCTGTGATATCGCATACGTGATATCACATTTATGCTACGATATCGCGTATGCGATATCATGGCTGCGATATCGTGGCCAACAAAATGATAACTCATCATACCCCCACGACTGAATGAAAACTCGTCCTCAAGTTACAGTGAGAACAAGCTCCATTGATTACACAGTGGATAGGTATGGGATTACTAATTGGTCCGAATGGATTCATGCCATAGTGTGGAATCAGAACAGAATTGAGACACAACACAAATAATGTGAAAGAAAATCCTATAGCTACAAAATTGATGGAACTCATGTAGTTCTTGGTGACGGTGGCTCCTCCATGGATGCCTTTCCCTTGTCATGTGCTCCAGGTCTTGGGACTTGATGGCATTGAAGTATGGCCTGGAGTTTTTCCTCTTCGATTCGGGGATCCTGTGCTATCCATGCTAATGTTCTGATGTTTGATGGAGTCGGCACCTCCCATGGGTAGGGTAGTTTCGAAAACATTTTATTTTCCTTGACATACCAAGTTGCAAACACCCATCGTTCCTCCTCGTAGGCTCTAGCTTTGTCTCTGTATTCTTGAAAATCTGCAAGCAATCGAGCCAAGTCTATTGCAACACCTTTTTGTCCATGGTAGCTTCCTTTAACCACCTCAAGTTTAGAATTTGGAATCTCTAGTTTTTGCAATATCTTCTTGCGTTCTGCAAATTCTGTTTCATATTTGATGTAAATGGTGGTTACCTATTGCTTGAGCTCTATTCTTTAGCATGCTCGACCCTCATCTCTGTCAAGACCAACTACCCCTTGGTTGAAATGAGGTTTGATTAAATTGTCATAACATCTTGAGGGATGTCAAATAGGGATGTCATTACTTGTCCTATTTATAGCAATCGATCAAGTACATGTTCCGCAAGAGTCATTGAGGTTCCAGCTAGAGTGTGAGCATCATGTGCTCCTGTAAGGTCTACTGATGACACGATAGGTACATTGAATGATTCCTTAATGTGGTCTACGACCACTTCTATAGCTCTTGTTGCATCTTGGTGTTGCATGACCACCATTGTGGCCCCTTCACCAGTTTCTAATTACACTTGAAAAGATGCAGTGTTCCCTAAGATCTGTTGTGACCAAGTGCTCTCCCCTCCTCCTGTATGAATGGACACTTTACCCCTTGCACGATCCAAAGAAATTGTAGGCTATATAGCATTGTCGATGATGTGGAAGAGATTTGCATTATCACGGCTTCCCCAATTGACCGTCTCAGCGATGGCCCTGAGATGGTTCATTGATAGTCTGTAATCTTGCGGTAGTGGCGGTTGATCCTAGCCCGTGCTATGCCCTACTTCTTGTTGTTGGCTAGGTCCCATACTTGGAAGTTGGTTGGGTCCTGCAAGTTGAGTTGCAGTTGGCCCTGCCATCTGTTCTTTTTCTTGTTCTGGTCCGAGTGTCTTACTAGTGATTTTCCTTGCGGCTAGCGGCTTTAGCAGTTTAGCGTATGAAGCATTTTGGGCTTTTCGGAGGATATCATTGGTATATCCTCTGATGCTAGCACATCTGCATAGCTTCTTGATAAGATGAGAGAAGGGTAACGCCAGCTTCTTTGTCTTCCATTCTTCAAACCATCTCAAGATCTCTATAAAATATAGATGAGGTAGGTTAGCATTAACCTTTCCCATCAATACTACACATCCTCTTGTTACATATGTTGAAATTCTTTTTAAGCCCTTTGTGGGGAAGAGGTGATAAGTCCCTATTTTGAAATAGATCCTCTCTTCCATCATCAACTCTCCAAATGTCTTATCCTCCTTGCCATATGCCCTTTCCAACCAAACTTGTCGTGCATCAGGGTCTGAACAGGTAGAAAACTAAGCAACCTTTGGCCATGTATTGGGAAGGTTTAATACTTCCAAAATGGCCTGAATAGAGAAATTGACTGTCACATCACAAATGTTAACCATGGTGCCTTGTTCTCTGTTGTGCCAAAATTGGTACATTTCCCCTAATTACTAGGCGCCGCTTTTAGAGAGGATAGGCCATAATGGGGACCCTTTGAGGTGATCCCTAACGACCTCTGGAGAAAACTCTACAAAAGATTCAAAATTTAATTCCACAATCACTGTAGTGAATATGGACCTTTCATGGATAGCCTGAACACAATCCTGGTGCAACGTGAGATGTTGTCTTTGTTTAGGTGTTGCTGCAGCTCCTCCTTCTACATGCCTTGATTGTATAGTAGTAGGGTCCTCTTGATGGATGCTAAATGATTATCCTCAGGCTCTGCATGCTATTCGACAGGAACTTGTCCACCTGTCCTAGGTTGTTTACTCCCACCTTGAGCAGGACCTTCCTGTTGTCCACGTTTCAGGGCCATCTGCAAACACATGGGACCCATCATTAGTAAGGTTGTTACCAAGGTTAGGTTATACCTTACTGCTTGCCTTAATGAATTTGTTTTATCTCCATGTGATGTTTCCCTAAAGATTATAATATTTAATCCTCTTTGCTTAGGTGGTTTCCAAATCTAGTTTCCCGGTATAACTAAGGGAATGAAATTATTTTTGGCACATTTATCCTTAATGTTATAACGAATTACCCTTGATAATGTCCTTTGGGTGATGAAAAATTCCAAAAAAAGTTATGCGCTATTTGACGTGTGCCCCTCCCACACGACTAAGCTAAACGCTCTGGGTTTAAGTAGGTTCAGATGGAATGAAAATCGGAGGACCAACGAGTGAGATATAGGTATGAAAGCAAGGGATGCGCAATCACAAGTCGTAGATAGAAATTTGAAAAACTCCCCCACGTGAATAGCTGAAAATGATGGCAAGTGGTGCGGGGGTGGTCACGTATATATAGGTTTTTGTGACGCGATATCGTGTACGTGATATCGTGGCCTATCGATGTTAAGGCACTAGGGAATATACCAAATTTTGAAGATGTTTATGAAATGAATGATGGAAACTAAGGACATGTGGAAAAGTTTTAAAGGGTTCCAAGGTAATTTAACTAGTTCTGAAGGCATGAATAATTATGTGTGGGCAGAATTGATCAATTAAGGGCCTCGGGTGGTAAGGGAGAGAAAAAGGCCATGTGATGGTTCATAGGAACGCTGGAATTCTGAGGGATAGTAATAAGGGAAAGAATATCATTGAAAATATGCTAAGGGTAATAGATGATGTGTGTGAAAGATGCATTATGAGTGAAAATTACAAAAATTACGCAAGNATGTGTGAAAGATGCATTATGAGTGAAAATTACAAAAATTACGCAAGTGTGTCCTCCCCAAAGCAGGTTCCAACCTATAATGCCCTTGCTTAACCACACTTAAAAATGTCCGTGGGCACTCAAAGGGTTAAATGTAATCCACAGTAGTTCCACAAAACACACACATGTAAGTATCATCGGAATGAGGTCAAAATTCTATGCTACACAAGACATGAGTTACAATTACATGAATAGTGAGATGAGACGGGGTATAGGAGGGATTGTAGAGATTGGGACATGAGGTAGCTGACCCAGGGCATAATGAATCCTGCGTGTAAAGCATGATTAATGTGTCATTAACTTGTCATTGTAAGATCAGCACCAAGTCCATTCCTTTGATCAGTGACATTGCATTGTTTCATCCCATGATGAGTGACTATGAGAGTACAAGAATAATAAGGTGTACGATCACTTGACATTTTTTTTCAAGGGAGGAGTGATTTTTGCTTTGTGGCACTTTCTTTGTTTTGAATTTTCTTTTTTTCGATTGCTGAATCCAAAGAAGCCGCCAACCTTCAGGCATGGGTGCATGTCTTTCCAGTGGGATCTCCTAAAATAGCATTGGATTTTTAAGTGCCTTTTGATTACTCTTACTCCCATTTTGTGTTAGATCTACAAGGATCTTAGTATAACCACGTTACGTGATAACTCTCACATACATCACCAAAGAGAATCCGCAAGTCCCCTTGATGTCACACCCTAATCATTTCCTCTTGGTCCATCCTTCTTCATTCTAGGTATAATGAACACAAAATTAATTTTAAGTTTTAAGAATGTCAAGAATATTAATATACCCTTGAATAGAACCTCTTATTGTAGAATGGATGAGTAGGTGTAATGGGCTCACTGTCCAAATAATTGATCGCTCGAGACTTGATAATATAGAACACCCCTCAACCAACGAGCCACATGAGTGTCTTATTCGTAGATGAGATTACTTATAAAAGATAAAAAGAAAAAAAGACAAAAAGATAAAACAAGAAATTGAAAAGTGAAAATTTGGAAGACAAAAAATTGTAAAAATTAAAGAAAATGAAAAATATTTATTAATCCTGCTTGTTATTAGAATGGGGAATATCCCCCATAACTAAACGGTTGAGCATGGCAAGGATTAATAGTTGAAAGATGAGGATCCTTGCACGTTGGAAGTATTGAAACTTGGTCATACTTATCCATTGGGATTCACACACTTGATTATAGTAAGCATAGTGGGGCAATTTATAAGATGTGGTTCCCAGGTAAAGAGTTGACCCACTATGATACTTGAGACCATAATATGACATGCAAAGATCTGGATGTCATCCTCCATGGCTATATTCATTGGGCCGTATGGTTGTTGGAGTGTTAATTGGTGGCCCTGATGAAGTGACACAAGGCATTGGGTTCAAAGAGAAGGATGCACCACCATGTTGGACTTATGCTACGTTGGAGAATGCAGTGTCCTTTGAACTATGTTGTCCCTTACTACATTCATGTCTAAAGAAGGGATGCCTTTGATGTTGAGGAGGTCTCTCACTGCTGTTGGAAATAGTAGCACAAATAATGTTCGTGGGTGGTTGTTGTGGTGTAGACACTTTAGGAACAATTGGTGGCGATGTAGAAGGAGAAAAAGGATTAGAATGTCGAAATTTAGGAGAAGTGTAAGGTACACAAGGCAGTGGTTGTGTTGAGGACATGGGTTGATAGTACCGAGCAGAATAATAATGCATTGAGATAGAGTATGTTGACCCAGTTGGGGAAACAGGATGTTGGACTAGATAAGCATTTTGATTCGGGTGATACGAAGGATGTCTCCAATTTAGAGATGGTTTCCCCCATGAATGGGATTGTTGCCACTGTGATCGAACATAGTATCTTTGTATGAACTCTGAATGTAACATACTTCCCCAATGCTCATATAAATGTAACAAGATTGGGCATTGGCCCTTGGGGTGATCGTACAAGAAAATTTTGCATTCATACGTGTGATTGGCAATTGATATCTTATTTTCTTCATCCCTTCTTTCCGATTGTCCAATGATATTTTTTCTTGCTTCTTGGGTTGTCAAAACTCTATCTCGAATAATATTGATATACTCTCCACACTTTTTATGCATTCATTCTAGCATCTTATTGATCCTTGCCTTAATTTCATCTAATGATTGTTGTACTGGCAAAGATGGTTCTTCCTCCTTGGGATAGGTTGATTTCTCCTTTTTATGATTATGAACCTTTGTTAAGTTGAGATTTTGGTCCTGTTGATGTTTTTCAACATTCTCCCATCTAGCCATTTCTCCTTCTTCTTTTGCTACCAACTTAATAAGCTCTTGGAATTGATGGGTTTGTAGTTTGTATAGTTGACCTTGGGCATACATCCCTAGGGTTTCTCTTGTTACATCACAAAGGTTGTCAATGATATGGTACATTAGCCTTTCCTCGAAGAACTCATGGCCTAGACAGTTATTTAACAGTGCATAATATCTTTCTAAGGCCATGTCCAAGGGTTCATGTTGTGCTTGTTTCCACTCTTGGATCTTTTTCCTCAAGGTCGAAACTCTTGCATAGGTTTGAAATCTTTCGTTAAGAGTTCTACCATTGTTGGCCAACGTCGTATTGAATTTGGTTTTAACGATCTATACCATACTTTCGCTTGGCCAACAAGTGTCATAGGAAAGAGCTTGAGTTTTTGCCAACTATTATCAATGTTGTTCCATGCACAGGCATCATAGAAGGCTTGTAAATGTTGTTGTGGATCTAAGTCATAGCCTCCTGAGAAATTGGGAAACTTGTTTAAATTGAGCCTAGGCAGGTGGCTCTCTTTACAATGCTTACGGGAGATTTGAACAACCTCTTGTATTTGCATTAGGCTTGTAGTGGCTAGTAGGGGTTCATCGTCATCTGGTAAGTTATGCTTTTGTGTGTTGGGATGATGCTACCTTCGTTTATGTTTATACAAATCTCCCACCTCAGATTATGCACTCCAATCTTCATTGTCAAATAATTCGTTGGTTCTCTAATGAATTGCCTCACTAGATGTGGCATTATCGTAGTCCTGTAGGAGAGGCATGGTTATGTGATTGTGTGTGAATTTGTATGTGACTTTTTGTAATTATTTCTTCCTAAAAGATATATCATTAATTCCTGTACAAAAACCTTGTATGATATAACTAATCTAGATACCTAGCACCATCCTCGGCAACGGCACCAATGATGAGTGGTGAGGTACCCATACACTCAACCATATGAATACGAGTGTTTCACGCATGATCCGGACGAACTCCGTAGACGAGCTAGTTGTGGCTTTTAGACAGTTACTTGTAGATTGCAGTTCACTATCTTCCCACCTAGACTAGTCTTAACTTTGTCACGTATGGTTTAGTCTAGAGTGAGGTGTATGATGTGTTCCTATACTAATGCTACTCCTCGGGCTAACGGAAAATAATATCAACTAAACTGAGAGAGAGAGAGAGAGAAAGAGAGAGAGAGTCTAAGAGAGCCTAAGTGTGATGAGCATCTGTTCCTTAATCATCCATACACATCTTGGACCTTGTGCACGACTACCACTAGGATTATCAAGCGCATGGCTTGAGTACGCTACTGGGCTACCAAGTAGTCACACTTGAATGCTCGTGATTAAGTCATACTCATTCCGCATTACTAGGAGATAAGGGTAGAGAGATATTAACTAGGAAAGTAGTAAATAATAATTAAATAAGTAGATGATTAAGCTAAGTGAATGCTGCAATGATGAAGTAATCTCAATCTTTATTACTGATCATGTGTGTGTCCAAGTACACCACACTCGAATAAGGATGTCGTACAATTACAATCACCACATTGCGGGCATACACTGGGAGAGAAGAGTTGAGAGGAAAAATTGATGTACTAAAAACTTATTGAAAACTTAAACTTAATAACTCTAAAAACTGCCTACCAGATTTGTCTACCTCTTATTTATAGATGAGGAGACAGGCTGCGTTATCACGTCTCGGCTACGATATCGTGTATGTGATATCGCGTACGCGATATCATGGCTGTGATATCGCGGCCAACAAAATGATAACTCATCAAGTAGCATGAAGGAAATCTACATGATGGTGCTAATGATGAAAGGAAACTAAGTGGTAGTCTTCCAATCACCATGAGGAAGAAGGTGAAGAAGAGGAAAAAGAAGCGAAGAAAGGATGTTGGATAAAGAAAGTCTAATCTTTTTTCTTTTTCTTATTCTTTATTTGTTGTATGCTTGAGTCATCATGAGGATACAAGGGAAGCACTCCAAGGAGATGATCAGAAGCATGGTGGGATATGAGAACAAGGAAAAAAAAGCCTCCTATGATATTCATTCTCATGTTTTTAATGCATTGAGTAATGATGATTGTAACATCCTAGGGAATCTCTTATAAGTGTCTTTTCTTGAGTTTGAGTTATGTGAGATGTCATATGCATAGTTGAGATGTCTCAGCTGGGACATTCCAATTTCTAGTGTGATGTTCCACCTCATAGGGACAAATACCAAAATGCTTGTTTTGATTTCTAGAACCTTCGGATGCCTCCAAGCAAGTCCCCATAGACCCTATAACATTCCAAACTCATCAAAATGAGTCCAAAACACCTGAAACATGCCACAACATCTAGGAATCATCATCAATAAAATTAAAAAAAAAATAGACACAGATTAATAGGATACACTCATCCATGCCTTCTTCAATCCTAAAACCTACCAAAACAACTTATAGGATAAAGCACAAAGGAATCGGAAGAGGTATTCCTACAATAGCTCTCCCACCATTCAAAAAATGAGCTCATGTTAACAAGGGAGTAGGGGTTGAAGTGATTTCTCACTCAAAAATTTTGGTCTCATGGATCCATACCAGATCATTAGTAGTTTAATCCTTCCAATGAATCAAATATTTATGCATCTTGACTTTTTGAGTGCTAGAAGCTTCCCTCTGCTTAAGTATGATTGCCTTCATTTCCACCAAAGGCTTGGACTGATCAATAGCTCCCTTTAATCATTGATGCTACCCTATATGATCTCCTCAGTAGCTTGGGAAATACCTTACAAGATCTTAAAAGAAGTGACATTTCATCTCCAATAAATCAATCCATAACTTACAAGAAGATATGGATTGGAAAATAAGATCAACATAATAAAATGGAGAATTATCTCCTTATATTAAGAAATTCTCAAAATACATAGAAAATATATCAAAGTTGAAGAGCCAAGCTAAACTCGGAACTCTCCCAAGGATGTTAGAGACTATACTTATCCCTTGTCAATTGTTAATAGATCACTATGGAGTCCAAGCTCAAGATAAGACACTTATAAGAGATTCCCTCAGTCTCTCTTAAGTGCTTTCCGTTGCCTCTCACTCACCCCGTGCATAAGCTCTCTTCTTGCATAACATCTCCTCCCTCAACTTGCATGAGCTATCTCTCTTGCTCATGGTTAGGGTTTTGGCATTTGGCATTTCAACTAAGAAGAAATTAGGTGGATTTGGAAATAGGAGTAAACAAACTTCTAAGGGGAAAGGAAAGGAAAAGGGATTTAGATCTAATAAGGGATCCAAGTTCAAACTTGAAGCCAAGGAGGGTAGTAAAAACAAGAAGAATGAAAGAGATGATTAGAAGGATAGATCAAAGAATGACTATTGCAAGGGAGAAAAGGATCAAGAAAACATCTAATCAAAATTACAATGCTAAAAATGTGGAGAATGAGGAAACAAGCAATGGGAATGCTTACTACACAAGGAAACCAAGGGCAAAGATGTGCAGAGCATGGAGGTGGAGGAGACATCAAGCCAAGCTCTTCTAAGAGGTAATTCTAATTCTCTAAATATTGATGATTTTTCTAAATTAAATTCTGATGCATTCATGAGGAATGTCGATAGAGGAGATCATCTTAATAGCAAATTTTTATTTTAGATTGGGGTTAGTTGTTTGCTTACTAGGGAAGGGATTTATATTTTAATTGATGGAGGAGCTTAAGAAAATGTAATTTCTTCTAGGCTAGTTGCTAGATTGGGTTTGGTAACTAATCCTCATCCTAGACCCTATAAGGTATACTAGTTACCTAAATATTTTTCTAAGAGGTGAGGGAACAATATATTTTGAAACTTGAAATTGGAAGTTTTCATGATGTTGTGAAGTGTGATGTGCTTCCAATAGATTGTGCTGATGTAATTTTTGGTAGACCTTGAAATTTTGACAATAGTGCTCAATTTGATGGAGCAAGAAATGTGTGGAGTGTAGTTAGAGCTAATGGAATCCATGATTTGATTCCTATGATAACTGAACAAATGAGGCAACAAAGGTCACTTAATGCTTTCTTAATCCTTCAAGGAGAGAGGAAATATATTAAGGAACATGATAAAACAAGTTTTGGATTTGTTGTTATGACAACGGTTGCTACTAGTCATGATGATGTATAGGTTGAACTTCCTACATGTGTGCTAGGCTTGAAGGAAAAATTTCCCAAGGTATTAAGGGGGATATTGGATGGACTACCACTCATGAGGAATGTACAACATCAGATTGAGTTCATTCCTAGTGCAACTATTCCAACTGAAAGATCTTAATGAATGATACCAAATTAGAGGGCTAAATTACAAAAGCATGTGGAGGGGTTGCTTACAAATGGCTTTATGAGGAATCCATTTCACCTTGTGCAATTCCAGTTGTGCTAGTCCCAAAGAAGAACAATGATGAATGGAGAATATGCATTGATTCTAGGGTAGTGAATAGGATAAAAGTGAGGTACAAGTTTCCTATTTTAAGGATGGATGATATCCTTGATGTCCTTACTAATGCAGAGATTTTTTGCAAAATTAATTTAAAGAGTGGTTACCATCAAATCAGAATCAGTTTTGGTGATGAGTGGAACATAGGTTTCAAAACACCAGATGGATTGTTTGAATGGTTGGTGATGCCATTTTGGCTCATGAATGCACCTAATACATTTGTGAGGTTGATGCATTATGTATTGAAGGACATGATTGGTAAGTTTTGTATCATTTTTTTAACAATATTTTGGTGTATAGCTCTAATAAAGAGGAGCACTTGGATCACTTGAGGATGGTGTGCCTTCAATTGGAGGAGGTACAATAGGTGATAAATGTGAAAAAAAGTCATTTCTTCAAGAGGAAAATCACATATTTGGGGTAGGTGATTTCTAAAAATCAGATTTGGAAGGTGAAGGCCATTAGGAATTTGCCAACTCCTAAGAATGTTGGGGATGTAAGATCATTCCTTGATTTAGTAGGTTCTTATAAATTGTTCATTAAATATTTTAGTGATATTTTGTGGCCTATGTTTGATTTGTAGAAAAAAAAAAGAAATTTAAGTGGAATAATGAAACACAAGGGAGCTTTGACCTGTTGAAGAAAAAGATTACTAGTGAACCAATACTTGCAATTCCAGATTTTTAGAAGCATTTTCAAGTGGAGGTGGATGCAAGTAAACTTGACATTGGTGGGGTACTTTTAGAAGAAGGAAGGCTTGTTGCTTTTTGTTTTTAAAAGTTACATGTATCAAGGTAAAAATATAGCATATAAAAGGAGTTGTATGCTATTCTTCAAATAATCAAATATTAAAGGTATTACTTATTATCCAAGGAATTTACTTTGATAATGGATCACAAAGCACTTCAATTTCTAAACCTACAAAAGAAGTTGATTGAAAAGCACATGAAGTGGATTTCACACTTACAAGACTTCAATTTTGTGTTGAAGCACAAAACTAAAAAAGCCAATATGGTGGCTAATGCATTATGCAGGGTGTATATGGTAAATTTTAGCATACCTCATGTGGAAGGTATGGATGATTTTATTTCTTTGTATGAGCATGATGTTGATTTTGGGTAGGTTTGGAGGAGCCTCAAAGAGTCATTGATGAATAGGATAGACAAATGGATGGGCTATCATATTCAAGACAAACTATTATTTAGTAATGGAAAGCTATGTGTTTCTAATTGAGATTTTAGAAAAAAGATTTTCTTTGAAAAGAATTGTAGTGGCATGGTAGGTTAGATGGATAGGGATAAAACATTGGAACTTGTGGGTAGGCACTATTTTTGGCCTAGTATGATAATAGAAGTTTCAAAATTTGTGAAGGAGTGCTTGACATGTCAAAAGTTCAAAGGAGGTAAAGGTGTGGATGAACACTATATGCCTTTACCAATTTCCAAAGGTACATGGGAGAGCTTGTTAATGGACTTTGTGAGTAGAATTCAAAAGATCAAAAGTGGAAATTATGCAATTTTATACCATGCAAGAAGGTGAGTGATGCTTTGCATGTGACAAATATATTTTTTTAGCATGTTGTGAAGTTTCATGGTATTCCTTTGAATATTGTTGGTTACAGAGACTCTAATTCACTAGTCATTTTTAAAGGTCCCTTTGAAATATTTTAGGAACAAAGTTAAATTTTTTGTGCATATCATTCACAATATGATGGCCAAACAAAGATGGTGAATAAATCCTTGCTTAACATATTGAGATGTTTATGTCATGGAAAATTAAATAGGTGTAAAAAAATTTTGTGCCATGCTGAATTTTCATATAATAATGCTTTTTATGATGCAATTGAAAAAATTTTGTTTGAGATATACTATGGGTTTTGGCCAAAGATGGTGGACACTTTGAAGAGCTTTGATGGTGAAGCTTAAGTTAGTGCTAATTTTGTGCAAGAGATGGGGGATCTGTTGACCTTTTGGTATGTCAAAACCTTAAGAAAAATGGAGAACATAAAATGTTATGGAATGTCATGATTTTGTAGGGCAGAAATGAGAACTCAAGAAATGAAATCAAAGAGATGTCAAAGTGGAGATTGATGAGAACATAGACAAGCATGGATAAAAATGAATATGCTTCAAGGATTGGAAAGAAGATAAATTGATGAGATGAATTTTCAAAAGACAAAGTGAAAAAATTGAGAAGACGTCTACTATTTTTAGAAGATGTCTCCATTCTAGAAGAGACATCTCTCAAGAGAGACATCTCATTTGTAAAGGATACATCTCCCTAGAACTGAAGTTAATTTAAGAGAGATGTCCCAATATTGAAGGAGACTTCTATACTAGTTGTTAAATAGCCATCACATGAATTTTGAGATGTTTTTGGAAACTTCAAGATCATAAAAAGAATTCAATCTCTTGGATATTGTGCAAGCATTTTTAACATAAAAGCAGTCATCATGTATTCTATTCTATTGTACTTGTGTACTTCATTTGTCATAACATTTGCTTGATTGTTTGGAGAACTATGCTTTAAAGTACAAGGACCTATAAATTTAAGTTACATTCTTTTCTTGTGATTTTGTTTCTCTCTTGTAGCCTTGTTGGGGTTAATGTGCTTCTTGTGAGAAGGCATCATAATTGAGTTTGTTAGGATCCTGCAAGATTGAGTGTTTGTGCAGCATCAAAACACTCTGAAGCATAGCTTAATTTTATAAAGGTTGTGGGATCCTTAAAACCATATTCTAAGCTTGTTGAGACCTTGCGGTGTTGAGTGGTTTTGTAGTGATGAAACACTATGGAGTGAAGCTTAGAGCTTGTATAGGGTGTGGTATCCTTAAAATCACATTTTAGGGAAAAAAAGTTTGGAGGTGTGCAAGAAATTTACCCTTCAAGTGTCAACTACTCAAGTTGGGGAATCATGTAAAATTTGAATGTGATTTTTTGTGGCTAATCAATGTTTTTTGGAAAACTTATTTAATCCTCCCTTCTAATTTCTCAATCCTTAGGATCTCCATGTACAAGTAGAATAAAATCTTGAGGAGAAGAAGGCTGAAGATAGAGTCCTTAAGCAAAATTCAAGCAAGAGGAACATATTAAGATGTTTATGTGATGGAAAATCAAATAGGTAGGAAAATTTTTTGTTTCTTGCTTAATTTTCATATAATAATGCTTTTCATGGTGCAATTGGCAAAAGTCCATTTCAGATAAATTATGGATTTTGTCCAAAGATGGTGGATACTTTGAAGAGCTTTGATGGTGAAGCTTAAGTTGATGCTAATTTTGTGCAAGACATAAGGGATTTCCAAGCATAAGTAAAATCAAATCTTGAGAAGAAGACTAAAGAAAGAGTCCTTAAGAGGAATGAGGACAAGAGGAAGCCTAATTTTGCTATTGGTGACTTAGTTTGGATGTACTTGAAGAAGAAGTAGTTGAGAAGTGTTAACTTCTCCAAATTGAAAGCCAAGAAGATGGGAACTTTCAAAATCAAGGCTAAAGTTAATGATAATGCTTTTGAGATTGATTTACCAAATGATGTTGGTATGTCTTTTGTGTTCAATGTTTCAAATCTTGTGCACTATGATGGACCAGCTGATGAGGAGACCACACAGGGTAACATCAATGAGTTGAAGGGAGGTATTGATTAGTCCAAGCCTTCAATAGAGAGGAAGACAATATTACTTAAGCAAAGGGATGCTCCTAGAAATCAGGGAGTTAAGAAACATGAATATTTGATCCATTGGGATGATCAATCCATTAATGATGCTATATGAGTCCATAAGACCAAACTTGTTGGATGGGAATCACTTTAACTCCTACTCCCTTGGTCACATGAGCTTACTTTTTGAAGGGTGGGGGAGATAGTGTAGGAACACCTCTTCTGATTATCTTATGCTTTGTCCTAAAAGTTGTTTTTATAGGTTTTAGGTTTGAAAAAGACTTGGACGAGTGTGTTCTATTAGTGTGTGTCTTCTTTTGTTTATTTTTATTGATGATGACTACTGGATTTTTTTGGCATGTTTTAGGGTGTTCTAGGCTCATTTTGATGAGTCTAGGTGGTTTCATGGTCTATGAGAACTTGTTTGGAGATATTCAGAGGTTCCAAACATCAAAACAAGCATTTTTGTATTTGGCCCTTGTAGGTGGGACATCTCGCCAAAAATTGGAACATCCTAGCTGAGATGTCCCAACTGTGTAGATGACATCTTAGGTAAGAAGTTCCACCAAAATTTGGAACATCCTAGGAAAAGATGGGACATTCCAAAAAATAGTAGATGTCCCGACAAAAGCATGGTTTTTGGAGAAGATGTTCTAAAAAAGTTAGAGATAATCCAAATGGATGGGGAAACTTCTGAAAACACCCATCCCAAGGAGATAGTGAAAATACTTAGAAAGCATCTGGAAAACATTAGGATGAGTTGAGAAAAGGTTTTTAGGATTCTTGTCTTCTTGTTTGACATAACTATTAAGATATTGATCATTGTTGAATGGGAATGAGTAAGAGAAAATGCTCCTGAGAGTATAGAGCTAAGTTAGAGAGAGTGGGTGAGCACATTGTGTGAGTGTAATTGGTGATTACATCCTAAAGATTAGCATGTGGTGTGTTGGTCTATGTGTTCTATTTTCTTGTATGTTACTTTTGAGTTGAAATCTCAGTTCTAGGGTTTGAGAGAGATTTCTATTGGTTGTGTCTTGCATTGAGAAAAATGATTATGTGGTTGTAGAGCCTTATGCTCTGCAATATCAATTGATTATGATGTTGTGGGCTTTGTGATTCCTATTGTAATCCTCTAATAAATTAATTGAAGATTATTAGTTTTTTATTTTCTAGAAATTTTTTTTATCTTTGCATAATATCTAGATTTAGTGTGTTGAAGGTGATTTAATTATGGAGTGAACCTGCTCTAGCATTATTAGTATCATAGTAAGATTTTTAGAACTTTTCAAGGTATAGGTAGATGCAAGTAGACTTGGCATTGCTGGGGTACTTTCACAAGAAGGTAGGCTTGTTGCTTTCTTTTTTGTAAAGTTAAATGAGTCAAAGGAAAAAATATAGTGTATATGAGAAGGAATTGTACAATATTTTTCAAGCAATCAAGGATTTGAGGCATCACTTATTTTCCAAGAAATTTAGTTGGATGATAGACCAAAAAGCCCTTCAATTTCTAAACTTACAAAAGAATTTGAGTGCAAAGCACATGTAGTGGGTCTCATAGTTACAAGAGTTTAATTTTGTATTGAAGCACAAAAGTGGGAAGGAGAATGTGGTGGCTGATGCATTATCTAGGGTGCATGTGGTGAATTTTAGTATATCTCATGTGGAAGGTATGGGTGATTTTACTTCTTTGTATGAGCATGATATTAATTTTGGGTAGGTTTGGAGGATCCTCACAGAGCCATTGATGAATAGGTTAGATCAATTGAGGAACTATCATATTTAAGATAAAATGTTATTTAAGAATGGAAAGGTATGTAGTCCTAATTGTAATTTTAGGAAAATGATTTTTTTTTGAAAAGCATTGTAGTGACATGTTAGGTCATATGGGTTGGGATAAAACATTGGAATTTGTGGGTAGGTACTATTTTCAACCTAGTATGTTAATAGAAGTTTTAAAATTTGTGAAGGAGTGCTTGACATGTTAGAAGTTCAAAGAAGGTAAAGTTATGTATGGACATTATTTGCCTTTGTCAATTTCCAAAGGTCCATGGAAAAGTATGTCAATGGGCTTTATGAGTGGTATTTGAAAGATAAAAAGTGAGAGCGATGTAATTTTTGTTGTTGTGTTTAGGTTCACAAAGATGACACATTTTATTCCATGCAAGAAGGTAAGTGATGCTTCTCATGTGGCAAATTTATTTTTCTAGCATGTTATGAAGTTGCATGGTATTTTTCAATTACTCACCATTGAGCCTAAGAACAAGATAAGAAACTTATAAGACATTCTTCTAATCTCTCTCAAGTGCTCTCCATTACCTCTGACTTAATTTCCTTGCATAAGCTCTATTCTTGCACAAGCTCTCCTTCCTCAAGATCCCTCTTTCTTTATCTTTATCTGGGTTTGACCTTTGACGTTCGATGTTTGGAACTTCAACACTAACAATGAGGAATTACATTAATATTTATAAGCAACTGAAAGACAAGAAACCTAGAAACTAATCTCACCACATGAGTCCATAACCCACAGGTCCCAAGATCGAACCTTGGCTTCGATACTATCTGCTGTAGCGGTTGCACCTCAATAGATCCAAATAGGACTTAATTCACAACTTCTAAGAAGATATAGCTTAGAAAATAAAAAAAAACATAATAAAATAAAGAATAATGTCCTTATATTAAGAAAATTCTAAAAATACATAGAAAATACATTAAAGATGAGGAGCCAAGCTCAGCTCACAACTTTCCCAAGGATCTTAGAGGTCATACTTGTTCCCTTTCAATTCTCAATTGCTCACCATGGACCCTAATCTCAAAAAAAGACACTTATAAGAGATTCTCCTAACCTCTCTCAAGTGTTCTCCCTTGTCTATCACTTAATTTCCTTGAACAAGAGTTCTTCTTGCATAATCTCTTCTCCCTTAGGAGCTCTCTTTCTTACTCTTAGTTTGGGTTTGACCTTTGACCTTTGACATTTGGTACCTCAACACTAAAAATTATGAATTACATAAATATGTATAAGCAACCAAAAGAGAAGAACCTTAGAAACCTTTCCTTAACTCTATTTGAGATTCTTTAGATGTTTCCCCAAGTCTTCTCACCTTGTCCCCTAGTAATTTTCATCTAACTTTGGCTATTTCATGAATTGGAATAAGCATTTTCAGAAGATTCCTCATTCGTACAAGTCATCTCTAACCTTGCCATGATGTCTCTACGAAAAGCTAGCTCTTGATTGGGATGTTTGCTATTTTTCTAGGATGTCCAACCTTGTCCCAAGACATCCTAGGTTCTGGTGGGACATCCTCATTGAGAAGAAGGCTAAAGAAAGAGTACTCAAGGGAATGAGGGTAGGTAAAAGTATAACTTTTCTATTGGTCACTTAGATTGGGTGCTCTTGAAGAAGAAGCAGTTAAGAGGTATTAACCTCTCAAAATTGAATGCTAAGAAGATGGGGCCTTTCAAAATCAAGGCTAAAAGTTAATGATAATGCTTTTGAGATTGATTTACCAAATGGTGTTGATATGTATTTTATCTTTAATATTTTAGATCTTGTGCACTATCATGGACCAGTTGATGAGGAGATCATATAGGGTAGCATTGATGAGTTGAAGGGGGGCTATTAATTAGTCCAGGCCTTTAATAGAGAGGAAGGAAATATGACTCAAGCTAAGGAAAGCTTCTAGAACTTGGGAAGTCAAGAAGCATGAATATTTGATTCACTGGAAGGAACAATCTATTGATGATGCTGTATGAGTCCATGAGACCAAACTTGTTGAGTAGGGGATCACTTTTACCCCTACTTCATTATTCACTTGAATTCACTTTTTGAAGGGTGGGAGAGTTGTTGTATGAACACCTCTTCCAATTTTCTTATGTTTTTTCCTACATGTTTTTATAGGTTTTGAGCTTGAAAGAGACTTTTTAAAAGTTCATGAGACATGTTGACCAAGACCAAAGGTTTGATAGTGGGACATCTTGGCTGATAGCATTCTTCTCAGGTGGAATGTCTAGATTATGATGGGACATCCCATGTGGGATATTCCAAATGTTGGTGGAATATCCCAAACATTAGTGGGATGTCCCAAGTACTAGTGGGACATCCCAAACACATGCTAGATTATTAGCAAGATGTTTTGGGATTCCATGAGATGTCTCAGATGATGAGGAAAAAGCTTCAATAGGGCATTTTGCTAAGGAAAGATCTAAAAGACTCTAGATCCTTGTTGCAAACATCTAGGAAGGAAAAAAAAAAGATTGATAGGATTTTGAATCTCTATAATTATGTATGTATCTATCCATGAGAAGGAAGGAGTGAAAGTATGATGATGAGTTAGAGAAAAAACTTTTAACAGTGGAGAGATTAGCAAGAAAGAGTGGGTGAGCCCATGGGGTAAGTGTAATTGGTAATTGTAGCTCCAAGGCTAGCTTGTGATGTGTTGGTCTATGTGTTCTATTCTATTGTATCTCACTTATGAGTTGAGATCTCAGTCCTGGGTTATAGAAGAGATTTCTATTGGTTGTGTCTTACATTGAGAACAACCATTGTATGGCTGTAGAGCCTCATGCTCTACAATATTAGTTGAGTATGATAGGTTTTGAATGGTTGTGGGTTTTGTGAACCTTGTTGTAATATTATAATAAATTAATTGAAGATAACTATTTTTCATATTTTCTAGCAAAAAGTTTTATCTTTACATAATATTTGGATTTAGTGCATTGAAGGTGATTTAATTATGAAGTGAACTTCCTCTAGCATTATTGGTATCAGAGCCTAGTTTTATTGTTGCTTCAAATTTGATCAAGGATTTTGTTAACTTTAGATGACACCTAAGAAGAAATAGATGCAAGCTTTAAATTAAGACATGGAGAGTTTGAAGTTCACCATCCATAGGATGGTTGCTTAAATAAGTGAAATTTGTATAAAGGTGGATAGACATGTCGATCCTAGCCATATTTTGACACACAAAGGTGGAGAACATGTATGTTCAAATAAAGAAGTTTCACAACTAGGTGGAGATGAAGTGGATAAGGGGGAAGGTTAATCTAGCTATGGAAGTATAGAAAATAATCAACCAAGGATTCCAATGGGAGGAAATCCTATTTCTCAAATGAAAACTCCAAGGGATCTAGTGGCAGTTAGTACTTCTTCTTCAGGTAAGCTTGATGACGAAGATGAGGCATGAAAAAATAAGCTTGATGATGAAGATGAGGCAAGACTTGCGAGAGTGTTTAGAAATTCTTTAATACTTCTCTAAATGGAGTTGAAGACTTTTAATGGTGTAGATGGCATCCATGCTTTGGTAAGTTGGTTGAAGGTACTTGAGAAGCATTTTCAATAAGAAGAGGTACTAAATAACTTAAGGGTACTTGGAGGGAAAAGAAGTCCTAAGATTATGAAAGACTAAATAGTTAACCAACCATGGATTAGGATTTGTTGAAATAAATTTTTAATAGAAAATTTAAGTAATCAGTTAGAGACAAGAAACCATTATGAAGTTGAAATGTTTAAGGTAAGATGATAAGGATGTTAAGGAATTCTACATTGAATTTTATGATCTATTCCATCAAGATAAGGTAAACTAGGAGGAGTATGAGCAAGCTTTAATTTTTCTAGAAAGTCTTAAAATGACATACTAGCAAGAGTTATCCTTTTATGAATCACAAAATCTTAATGAGGCTTATGATTTGGCACTCAAGGCTTAGAAGAAATCAGGTAGCTTTGGAAATAGGAGCAAACAAAATTTCAAGGGAAAGGAGAAAAGATCTAGATCTAAAAGGGGATTCAAGTTCAAATATAAAGACAAGGAGGGTAGTCAAGATAAAAAGATTAAATGAGGTGATGAGAAGGGCAAAGCCAAGAAGAATTGTGAGAAGGAAGGCAAGGGTCAAAGTAGTAGCTCATCAAAACTATAGCTCTTCAAATGTGGAGAATGGGAACACAAGCAATAGAAGTGTCCACTTCAAAAGGTAGCCTAAGGAAATGATGTGAAAATCATGGAAGTGGATAAGACATGAATCCAAGCTATTCAAAGAGGTAATCCTAATGCTTTAAAAATAGAGGATGTTTTTGAATTAAATTATTATGCATTCATGATGAATGTTATTAGAGAAGTTTATCCTTATAGGAAATTTTTGTTTTAGATTGGGGCTAGTTGTTTGATTAGTGGGAAATGGATTCATGTTTTGATTGATGGAGGAGCCCAAGAAAATGTTATTTAATTTAGGAAAATTGCTAGACTGGGTTTGGTAACTAATCCTCATCTTAGACCTTATAAGGTGCATTGGTTATCTAAAAATTTTTTCCAAGAGGTAAGGGAAAAATGTACCTTGAAATTTAAAATTAGAAGTTTTCGTGATGTTGTGAGGTGTGATGTGCTTCCAATAGATTGTGCTAATGTAATTCTTGATATTCCTTGGAATTTTGATAATAGTGCTTAGTATGATGAAGCAAGAAATTTGTGGAGTGTAGTTAGACCTAATGGAATCCATGATTTTATTCCTATGACAACTGAAAAAGTGAGCCAACAATGCTCACTTAATGTTTCCTTAATCATTCTAGGTGAGAGGGAATATATTAAGGAACATGATGAAACTAGTTTTGGTTTTGTTGCTATGACTACTAACAATGATGATGTGTAAGTTGAAATTCCTACAAATGTGCTAGGCTTGAAGAAGAAATGTTCTAAGGTATTTATGGGGGAACTGGATGGATTACTATTGATGAGGAATGTATAGCATTAGATAGACTTCATCCATATTGATACCATTTCAAACAAAAGAGATTATTGGATGGCACATAATTAGAGGGATGAATTGCAAAGGTAGGTTGCAAATGACTTCATAAGGGAATTCATTTTACCTTATGTAGTTCTAGCAATGCTAGTGCCAAAGAAGGATAGTAATGAATAGATGATACACATTGATTCTAGGGTAGTGAATAGGATAATAGTGAGGTATAGGTTTCCTATTGCAAGAATGGATGGTATCCTTGAAGTCCTTACTAATGCTAAAAGTTTTAGCAAAATTGATTTAAAGAGTGGATGCCATCAAATTAGAATCAGTCATGATGATGAGTGGAAGATAGCTTTTAAAACACTAGATGGATTATTTGAGTGTTTGGTGATGCCACTTGGGCTCATGAATGCGGTTACTACATTCATGAGGTTGATGCATGATGTATTGAAGGACTTGATTAGTAAGTGTTGCATTGTCTTATTTGATGATATTTTGGTGTATAACTCTAATGAGAAAGAGCACTTGGATCACTTGCTGATGGCATGCCTTAAGTTGGAGGAGACTTACTTGGTGATCAATGTGAAGAAAAGACTTTTTTCAACAAGAAAATAAGATATTTGGATTAGATGGTTTTTAACAATTAGATTCATATGGAAACCACCAAAATAAAGGCTATAAGGAATTTTCCAACTCATAAAAATGTTCAGGAGGTAAGATCATTGCATCGTTTAGCAGGTTCTTATAGATGGCTCATAAAAAATTCTAGTGGTATTTCATGGCCTTTGTTTGCTTTGTTGAATAAAAATAAATAATTTAGTTGGGATAATGAAATCTAAGGGAACTTTGACATGTTGGAAAATACTACCAGTGAATCAATGCTTGCAATTCTAGATTTTTAGAAGCTTTTTCATGTGGAGGTCAATGTAAGTGGACTGATCATTGGTGGGATACTTTCATGAGAAGGTAGACTTGTTGCTTTCTTTTTTAAATAGTTGAATGAGTCAATGAAAAAATATAGTGTTTATGAGAAGGAGTTTACACTATTCTTCAAACAATTAAGAATTGCAAGCATTGCTTGTTGTCCAAGGAATTCACTTTGATGATGAACCACAAAGCACTTCTATTTCTAAAATCACAAAAGAAGTTGAGTGCAAAGCAAATGAATTGGGTTGCATAGTTACAAGAGTTCAGTTTTGTGTTGAAGCAAAAAATTGAGAAAGCCAATGTGGTGGTTGATGCATTATCCAGGGTGCATGTGGTGAATTTTAGCATACCTCATGTGGAAGATATGGATGATTTTGCTTCCTTGTATGAGCATGATATTGATTTTGGATAGGTTTGAAGGGGCCTCAAAGAGCCATTGATGAATATGATAGACTAGTGTAGAAACTGTAATATTCAAGATGAATTGTTATTTAATAATGGAAAGCTATGTGTTTCTAATTGTGATTTTAGGAATAAGATTTTGTTTGAAAAGTAGTGTAGTGGCATGGTAGGTCATATAGGTAGGGATAAAACATTGGAGGTCGTGAGTAGGGACTTTTTTTGGCTTAGTATGCCAATAGAAGTTTCAAAATTTGTGAAGGAGTGCTCAACATGTTAGAAGCTCAAAGGAGGTAAATGTATGGATGGATACTATATGCCTTTGCTAATTCCCAAAGGTTTAAGGGAAAGTATTGAAACACCACCAAAATTGAAGTTGTAAATCTCACTTTTTAGCTTGAGGCAAAGTTTCATTGTAAATGTAAGATGTGTAGTACATAAGCTAGAATCTTACATATTTCAACTTTTTGGGACTAAAAAATGCTTCAAAAGTTTTTACTGCCTCATCTCCCAATTAGAAATAGGTTCTCGATGTCCATATCTAGGCTTGGGAAGGTCAAAAATGCCTTTGAAATGGCTAAAAATGACATTTTGATGAGTTTTTGTAAGAAAATAGCTACAAATAAGGTGGAGCTATTTTCAGTAGGCACAATAGCTACAGTAGCCATAGTAGCCGGTGTAGTCATCACTAGGACTAGGCAGAGATGTAATGTTGGCATTGTTGGAATGGCCATTCCTCCAACAATAGCTAGTGCATGCATCCTAAGTCAACAATGACCAGACAATAGTCTTCACCAGGCATGACACTTTCTAGCAAGTTAAACCATTTTTGTAGTTTCTATTTGTCTTTCTATTTTTCAATACTTTTCTATTTTCCATTTTCAAAGCCTTTAGTGAAGTCACAAAAACCTATTTACTATTTATAGTAAATGGATGGGTCTTTTGGATGTAGTCCATTCTGGACTTACCACAAATACCAACTATGCTAGTAGTAGTTGGTTCACTACACTATCAGTAGTTGGCTGACTACACTAGCAAGTTGGTTGACTACATTGGTAATAGTTGGCTAGCTATGCTAGTAGTAGTTTGCTGACAATGCCAGTAGCTGACTACACTAGTAGTAGTTCACTGACTATGCTGGTAGTAGTTGATTGATTATGTTGGTGGTAGTTGGTTGACTACGTTGGTAATAGTTGGTTGACTACACTAGTAGTAGTTGGTTGACTACGTTGATAGTAGTTGGTTGAATACACTAGTAATAGTTTTCTAACTATGCTAGAAGTAGTTGGTTGACTATGCTGAGTAGTAGTTGGCTTAGTACACTGGTAGTAGTAGTTGTTACTACCCATAATCAACGCCAACTTGTCAGAAATCAATGGCAATCAACAATAGGCCTAAAAATGGCCATCCTAAACCTATAAAATCCCAAGGGTAACACCAGTTCTAGATTTTAGATTTTGGGAATTTTTGGCATCATATATAATCATTGAGAACACTTGGCATTTTAAAATAATTTTGCAACAACACCATCCCCATTTTCATAGTCATTTTTATTATTCATCAAATCCATTTACAATCTAACTACATTCCTAGTAGTAGAAACTAGCACTACACTAGACATAAGCACCCCCACGTAGTTGTCATTGTCATTAAAAGTGTAGAACCTATCCCATTTCCATCTCCACTAGTAGTCATCAAAAACCATTGCAATCATTACACCCTCACCTCTTAGGGCCATTTGGTGGTAGAAGCTAAAACTATGTTGGGCATAGAGACTCCCACATAGTTTCCATTACCTCAAACATGCAACACAAAACTTATTCCCATGTAGCCAATTTAGTGGAAATTTATGAAAAGTTGCAATAGACCGAAGTCAAGAAGAAACCAAATTATGGAGGCAACCTTCTCCAATGGACTTCAAGCTTTCGCAAGTAGCTTTTTGTGCCCTTGGCATAATACTATGTACTATGAAAATAAATCTTTATTTATATTCTTTTATAAATTTGGTGTTTCATGTTGTGAAAATTTTGACTTCTATTTCGATTTCCACATTGATTTTTGTAGTTATAGTCTCATTTCCCATTTCCATTTTCAGTAGGTTATTTTCTATTTATGTTTCTAGTAGGCCATTGTTAGTAGGCCATTTCTTTCCACATTTTTAGTTACGTTCACAATTTCAAAACCATTTTCATTTTTATGTTTCATAAGTCCTTGGGTGATCGACAAGATCATGTAGGGTACATTGAGTTTCATTTTTTGAAGGCCTTTGAGGATCAGGGTTAAAATTGTGTTGGCCCTTAGATCTTTCAATTTTCCATTCTCGTAATTGAGATTTCTAGTGCCAATAGTTTTTTGGTGGTCAGATCTTTCAGTTTTTCATTCTTGTAACCAAGATTTCTGGCACCCATAGTTTTTTGGTGCTAGAAGAAGGACCTCTATCCAAATTCTTGGCCATAAATCCATCTCAGCCATTTTTTTCCAATGCCAAGCCTTTGTGTAGTAGTTGTACTAGAGTTGGCTTTTGCTACAATTTTTTCATCTACTATAAAATCCATCCTGTTTTGTTTTTGATGCAGGTTTTCTATCTACTACAAAATCCATTTCATTGGCTTTTGCTGCAATTTTTCCATCTATTGCAAAACACATTCCATTGGGTTTTGCTATAATATTTTTGTCTATTATATAATCCATTCTATTGGGTGTTGCTGCTGAAATTTTCCTATCTACTACAACACCCATTCTATTGGGTTTTGTTTCTATTTTACCCATTTCATTAAAACCCATTTTCCTATCAAGCATTGGCGGTAGTTGACAACTATGTTAGTAGTAGGTCATTGACTATGTTGATAGTAGTTAGTGGACTACACTGATAGTGGTTGGTAGATGATGTTGATAGTAGTTGATGGCTATGTTGATAGTGTTGGCACATTTTGGCCATTTCATGGAACAGGTTGACATGGTTAAAATTGGTTAAGAGTTTTTTGGAGAAGTGGCAAAAAGTTCAATTCGAGAGGAAAAGGAATAAGTTAACAATAGCATTCTTTTAATTTAAGAAAAAGAATATAGGAGCACCATTCCTATAGTAAGCTTATATAAATATCTTATGATACATTGGGCTTTACGGATCCTGATAACCTCAATGCTTGCTTTCCATCTCTATTTCAACTAACCAAAGTCTAGCGGGATTATGGAGGAAGTCCAAATTTTATATCATTTATATGATATGAATATGTAGCAAATCAAATAGCCTCTCAAGTAAAATTGGTTTTGTATCCATTTCATTTCGGAAAAGCATATCTTTGCAACAATGCAAATTCGGCAGTCCAGTGCAGGGTAAAGTTATTTCTCCCATGAATTGTCTAAAATTTCATAGCTGTAGTAGACTTCCATGCTCAAAAGATTTCCACACGGCCATCAAGTTTATATCTGCATTGATTAAACAGGAAATTAATGTAAGAAATATAAGCATGCAGAGGTAAAAAAAAAACTAAAACGACGATATCTGTGAAGCAATAGTTTTCTGCATTTGGCTGTTACATTAGTGGTAGCTGTTGTATTGTTGCTGGAAGGCTAGAGAAAGATGAGGAGTAGAAGTAAAAACAGAAGAAAGCCAGGCAGGTGATAGGCGTGGCAAAACTGTCAGCCACATGATGCTTATCGAGACGCAACCGGGCACCGGAAAAATCGCCATCACCATGGGCATGGCCAAGTCCCTAGGCAACGAGATCCCCTTTTCCATGATGGCTAGTAGTGAGAGATGAGAAAAATCGAAACCCTCACTCAGGCCTTCTGCAAGGCCATCAGTGTCTAAATCCACACATACCATACACGGAAAATAGAGTCACGTTTTGCTGAAACCCCGGTCTCATTACCAGATTTTCTTGCTCCTGTTGATGACACCAGGGCATCTCCATCAAATAAAACTATCCCCCTTCTCCAGCATATCACATGCCTGAGATGACCACCACTGCCGCTGCATCAGCAAGCTCTTATTCTGCGCGGTGGTCCACGACATGCAGCTGAGGCATGATTGCGTTGTCATCGCGCCATCAAACCCTACTGGCCTTTGTGTTGTTTTGTAAATTTTTTCGACAACGTGCGGGAATACATTTTGGTTGCTGCATTTTGGTTTTGTCTCATTGCTTGAACAACTTCCCAACGTGCATATTTGAAGGGGCGTAACAACTTCCAGTTATCACCGGATGATTTTCCAAAGGGTTTTGATGTAGATGCCATTATTAGAACTACTTTGATTAATATGCATTCCAAATGCAGGGATATGTACAAAGTTGAGAAACTGCTCCCAGAGAAGACTTCACAATGATGAACCTACAAATAACCTTATCAAAAATAGCAGCGGTGCTCGACGCCGACGCATTTGTCATCGCCATATCAATCCACTGAATGCGGCAATAGAGACACAAAGACAGAATAAGACAGGTGTACAACTAAATTAGCAGAACCAGGAGATGTTTTAGCCGATGCTAATAAATCAGAGTTGTAGTTTATTCATCGTTGAAGACAAATACAAAACCTGAATGCATGGAATTGGAGTCACAGAAATAAAATTTCAACTTCACATGGTCTGGTGGTAAAAAGATAATTTCAGCAATTTCTCACATAAGATAATGGTATGGAGCCCTTGTTAAAGATCTATCATTAATTTAATTATCCCAAATGAATTACTAAGGCTTTATACACAATGGGTAATTAAAAATCCTAAAATAAAAATAAAATAACAATTGTATGAAGCTCTCATAATATTGAGATCTTGGATTTATTTTTCAAAAATTATTTTATAGGTTGTTGCCTATAAAATATTTGTAATATTTACAAATGTCAATGTTAGCATAATTTCCTCCTAACTTTATGTATAACTTCCTAACTAGATTGACAAGTAATATCTCCTAACTTGTTGGGCAAGTTATAACTTCCTTACTTGGGAGAGAAGTTAGCTAAGATATTTTGAAATATGTAACTACCTTTTGAACCCTATAAAAAGGCTTCAAGGGTAAGAAAAAAAAGGACACACTTGGGAGACTTTGGGGAAGATTACAAGCTCTCACTTGGAGGACACTTTGGATCACACACTCTGGGTCTTGGAAGAGCATTTGTAAAGAAGAAATCGTGAAAGATTGCTTGTAAGATGACTAGCTAAATAAAAGATTTCAGCCTCTTTGTCATAGTCCTGTGAGTTATGCTTATTATTTTTTATTTTGTTTAAATTGTTTAGCTAGTGGTTTAGGTAGTATCATGCTTGGCAAGTAATTTCGGGGTTTCTAGATTGCTCTTATTGTTCTTGTTGCACGATAGAAATTTCTATTAAAATTTTGACATAGAAGCACTTGTGTTTGAAAGCCTTAAGAGCATTTTAGTAGCGAATTTGATTATTGTGCAACGTATAAGAACCGCTATTGGGATTTTTGTAAGAGAGCCTTTATGTGTAGTCAAGTCGTTGAACGATTCAATAGTCAAGAGGGTTCAGAAAATATTTGGTATTTTGATGGGACCAGAATAGCTTTCTTTTATCTTTAAAGTGAATCTCCATGGTAGTTCAATCAGAAATTGTTAAGTCTTTTGAAGGTTCTGTTGAATGCAATTGTTGACATCCATTATCTAGCCAAAATGGAGTCTCGTACGGGATAGTTTATGCAATAATTTTTTGGGTAGCATAGTAAGATTGTCTTGAAGAAATTACTTATTTGAGCCTTGGAAGTTTGAACAATTCATAGTTATTGAATTTGGAATAGCTTTATTGCGAAGTGTTTACTCGTATCATTTTAGCTTGTTTAAACATTTGAGGTCTTAACACAAATCTGCTTTCTTTTCTATCTATTTCCATTGAATCTTGCTCTATTTCTAGTTTTCTTGTGGAACTATCTCTTTCTTTGAGGAAAATTAGAAGTAGATTCGTGGAGTTGTGCTCAAATGTTTTTGCAAAAATTTATTTGTTACAAGTAGGTATTATAAGGACTGTGTAGACTAGGAATTAAACAAAATAGGAACTCTCAACAACTCACAGTACTTGGAAAAGTTGGCTGAATCTCTTTAAGATAAGTCATTTGTAGTTTACAGATAATGCAATCGTTTCATTTTTCACAACTGCACACAGCAATAGCACACACACATACTCACATTAACTACTGAGTCTATTTGGAGGTATTTAGGCCTTGGTGTTGCCAGAGACCAGCAAGCACCTAAATCCTGTTCGAGGACACTCATTGGCAGTCGCGTTCCAAACAGTCGCCAACAGATAGTAGTAGGCTAACTATGTTGATAGTAGTGGGTAGACTACTATTTGAACTCATTCCATTCAACACCATTCCGTTGAACCCCATTCTTATTGTGACACCCATTTCCACTTCGTAGTCATTTCCTACTACCTTTTCATTTTTAGCCTACTATGATAATAGTTTATCTTGCTTACTACAATTTTACTAAAAATAGTAAAAAATCCAAAAAACACTATTTTCAACATGTCTTTCCAACAATTGGCCAAATTGCCTTTCACACTCATTGACGGTGGGTCTAGTTAATAAGCCATGAGGGTGTATGACCCCAAGGACCTTGCTATCATCAAGTGTAGGTAGTCTTTGAGGGTTAGGGGGAAGAGTCTTGATTTTTCAACCATAAGTAAATATTGTTATAACTTCATTTGTGCCAAAATATAGGCTAGCTTTATGATTCCATATCTAGAAGTAGAAGCCAAAAGATAGTTTGAACTCATACATCGAGATGGGAAGGAGTATATCCCATCCTCGTAAGGCCAAATTTCCCTTAATGACATTTATGCTAGCATCCTAGCGTAATTGATTCAGAAGGGCAAGGAGGATGACAAGCATATCTCAGAATAGAAACAGGAAGAGGAAGATGAGTTTTGGATAGAATTTAAACTTGAAAGCCTCTTGGAAGGGTTGTTCCAACAAGCAACCCCCAAGGCCATTGAGCCTTCCCTTAGTGCCTTTGTCTCTTCCATATGGCATGTCCCATTGCCTTCATTCACACCTTACACAACCATGCTTGGATCTACTTCCATCATAGTCACATATCAAATGCAATTAGCACTACTACCTACAACTTTCCACTTTGCTATGTCATCCGCTACATAGTCAAGAACTGTGCAGCCATCATCGGTGGTTGTGACCATTGCCAACCCTCTTACAATCCAAATGGCATCCATGCTGGGACTCCATGAAACTCAGGGATTGCATACCCCCTTTGTCCCATTTGTGTCTTAGATATCGACTTAAACATCTTTTTCCCTATTTGGCCCATAGACTACAACTGTGACGTAAACACTCCCTTCTATCTTATAGTTGATAGTGAGGCCATAGGCCTCCCAACATATGTCTCAACCCTTTGTCCAAATCCCACTATTGATGAGGGCATCCCAAGGTCTATATTAGGATTTCCAAATGATCTAAGACTTGACTAAAAAGTACAAAATACTGAAAGCCTCAACATCCTAGACTATAAAGATTATGAACTTATATCAAGATGATCCCATATATCCTATGGTCCCACCACTAACTCTTTCCCCTGGTGTCCTTATGCCACAATTCACCAAGTACAATGATGAAGGTGATTTGAGCACCATTTGATTACCTTATGCTCTAAGTGCTTATTGTTGCAAGCATGGCTACATATGATTATGTGGATTTTTCCTATGCGTTTAGTAGGAAAATCTTTGGACTAGTATTACACCTTGCCAAGAGGATCCCTATCCTCCTTGGATGAACTGATTTCGTAATTCATTAACCATTTCAAGTATAACTTGAAACTCGATACCATGCTTGACCAATTAATGAAGGTTAAGCAAGGACCATAGAGCTAGTATAGAGGTTCATCCAATGATGGAATGCTTTGCTCAACAAGATACTAGAGCTAATAGGTGAAACTCACCATTTAGCTATTTTCAAAAGTGTAGTTAAAAATTTCATGAAATCAAAATTATAATATATGGATCTCTTAGTTAGGCTTTTTCCCATACTAAGAAATAGAGGATGTTGTTGAAGCCAACCATGATCCTACTTACATAGTGTACAAAAACTAATATGAGCATAAAAATAAGGAAAAGGATAGGCAAAATAGTATGGCCATAGCAATTGTGACCAAGGAGACTAAGCCAACCTACCAGGGGCCAAGGAATAACCAACCTAGGGTCTCTACTATCAACAATGACAACCAACTACTAACCTTTGAGGCCATGGCATCAAATGTCTCTAAGCCTAACTTTGTATAGAAAGACCAATCCAAATATATCAAATTAACCCTTAAGTTGTCAAAACTATTAGACCAACTATTGAAGAGTGGTAGAATTCAATACAAGAAGATGTCTGAGATTGCCTATAATAGGCATGACAAGTTATGTGAATTAATGAAAGACTTTGTCTAAGCAACCAAAGATGATCCTCCACTATCGAAATACTTTAGGCTCAATTTCTTTTGCCAATACCATTAGTTGCTAGGTCATGTTATTGATTTCTACCTCTGACTTAAGGATGATCTACAAAGGATGACTAATAGGGACAAATTGGTATTAGACACATCCAATGCCATTAGGTCTCAAAATTATCTATGCACATATACAAGGACTTCCTAAATTCTAACGAGAACCCATACACCATAGCAACATTAAATATCCATAACAACCAAAGGCCTGCGAGGGAACCATTTGTGATTGGTATGCCTTCTCGCAATTAAAGGGGTCCTTCAACTTCTGTTAGATCAAGGTCCCTCTTTGTTGTAAGGGTATCATCACTAGAACTCCTCAAAGAATCCTTTGTGATTAGGGTGCCTAAACTCTCTACAACACAACCTATCCAAACAATAGAACAATTTCCTATGATGGCCCATGCAACATCTTCTTCTTCACAGCCACCTAGGGATAGCAAGAAATCCCCAACCAAACAACAGAAGAAGGTTGCATAGAAGGCCAAGAATAAGGTTGATAAGTGTACCAAGTTAGGGAAGGAAGCAGGTCCATCAAAGTTCACTCCCATTTCATGTATTCCCATGACCTCCAAAACCCAAGCTACTTTAACTAGTGAACCATGGGAAGAACCAAAACCTAAAGAGGAGAACCAAGATGTCATGTCAAAACAACAACCTAAACATGAAGCTCATATTTTGGGATGCATGGAGGAAGTCATACAAAAGAAGTTAATAACTAATAATAAGGATTTCCTTAATGTGATGGAATAGGTTAAGTAATTAATCAAATAAAAGAATACAACTTTGAGCTTGTATGATCTAGTCATGACTTTTGTTGCCCATCGTGAGGCATTGGTTAAGATGTTGATCTCTATTCTTGTTAGCAAGGATGTCCCTATTAATAAAAATTCTATCCATGTAGTCATGGTACCCTCTTCACCTAAGGAATTGAAGTCAACATCTCTAGTGTTTTGTGATAGTGAAATCAAGACAAACCCCCAAAATGATGAAGTAACCAAGGTGCCTCTTTTTATAACCATACATGTTGGCCAATATAAAGTACATAGGGTAGGGTAGCAACCAATGTCATACCCTATACCATCATTGAGCACTTGAGCCTAACTGAACAAATGCAATGCACCATGAATGCAACCCTTAAATCCTTTAATGGATCATAGGTTGTGGTCAAAGGTTTCATTTCTTTAGATTTCATGGTAGGGAAATAGTTCCCCATAATTATCCATTTCCTGGTGTTAGAAGAAACACTAGGATTCAACCTCATCGTGGGAAGATCTTGGCTAGCCCAAATGTGGGATGTGTCTTCACCTATTCACCAAGAAATCCACTTGCCTTATGAGAGAGATGAAATTGTTATCAATGGTGAAATCATAGTCCCCTTAGTTGTTAACAATGTCAATGTAGTGCAAGGGTCCAAAGTGGAGGTTCAAGAAGAAACTCCTATTGTTGGCCATGAAATCAAAATAAAATGATGAGATAAAGGAAACTAAAACTAATATTGATGAACCCATTGATGTGCCATGTGGAGAACTACCCTTCAACATTGTTAGAGAATGTGGAGAATATAAGCTTGTGAAAAACAAACCATACACTTTATCCAATCTCTCAAAGATTAGGAAACACTTGCACAAGTAATATAGGCTCCTAATCCTTCTCATACCCTATGCATTTGTAGTTGTGCAATTTTATAACATTCATAGCCTAATAGCCTAGTTTACACTTTACTTGTTGGTACCATTTTGTTTCTCTTGGGTTTAAATTTAAATTTGCTAGTAGCCTAGAATTTATTTTGTTTTTGCTTTTACTTAATAAAAAAATTTTACTTTTATGTTCTTTATGGTCTGCTAAGACCTTAAACTAGCATCAAGGTCCTCTAAGACCTTAAATTGACATTATGGTCTACTAAGGCCTTAAACTAGCATCACGGTCTGCTAAGAACTTAAACTGGCATCGTAGCCTACTAAGACCTTAAATTGGGATCATGGTCCACTAAGACCTTAAACTGGCATCGTGGCTTACCATGGCCTTAAACTAGCAAATACCACATAGTATACAATCATTATAACTCATTTCTATCTTTGTCTACAATTTTATTTCTTAGCCATTTTAGCCATTTATCACATTTAGCACATGTAGCCTTAGAACATAGATCATAAAGTACATAACCACATAAAGAGAATCATAACACTGGAACGTTAGAGCAAGAATTCAAATTTAGATTTTAAAACAAAAATAAGAATGTGCATAATAACATAACCATGGCCACATAATGTGGCAAAAATGTCCAAAACAATAGTCACACCGTGAACACAGGTGACGAACCTCTGAACTCCTTATTTAAAGGAGTTATAAATGTTTAACATTTCTGGAGTGAGAACAATGAGGTTGGGCCCATGAAGAGGTCAGATAGGGTTGCATGGATGACCCTCACAAGTATAACATTAGATGCTTGATCTAATAACCAGTCTTGTGAGGATTCCACCTCATTGAACTTAAGGATGAACATCTCCTCTGTACATCTTAAAGTCATAACTATAACTTTAGTAGATGGAGTGACTACTATAAAATAGTAAAAAAATAGCTTGTTAGTCTTTCTATAGGTGTAACAAATTATGAAAAATATAATAACATAGAAAATAAAGGCCAAAAAAACCTAATAACCATATAGATAGAAAAAAATTAGCATAAAATTAACAAATTAATAACACTCACTTTGCCTATATGACTTAGGCATCATAGGAGCTCTCGTTTGTGGGTCCAAGTTTGAATCATTAAGAGATGGGTTGGTCCAATAGCTATCTATGCTCTCATTTGTTGGGCATCTCTTGTAAGCCTTAGGGTGATGCCCAATGCTACTCTCAAGGTCCCCATGTAGTTTCTCCAACAACACAAGCCTCATGTTTGGGCTCTTAGTGAGCACCTCTAGAGCTATGTGAGCAAGGAGAAAGAGGCTATTAGCCTTGACTTAAGCGTGATCATCCATCCTAAACCTGAAAGCAAGTAAAATAAGAATCTGTATATAGTTATAACCTAAAATGCATAACAACAATAGGGAATAACCAAGAAAACAATACTCTTTATGCCTCTATGCAATAGATAGTGCTTGGAGCATTTTAGAACCATGTATGGGCATGATGACCCACTATCAAGGTATTGTTCAAGTTATACTACTCAAATTTAGGCATCTCCCAAATTTTAGACAATTTATGAGGACCGATAGTAGTTGGGTCATCATTAGTTTTCCTTTTTGAACCAGCATCAGGTTTATCCATGATGAATTTCACCATTAAACTAGAGGATCTATGTAGGATGGTCTCCATGATCATTGCCATCACCTCGAACTTTAAGTGTGAACAAACTATCACACTGTAGTTCTAGAGTAGGTGGGCTAGGAAGTTTGAGGCCCCCTTCCTAAACTATACCCCACATTGATCTGATTCCATGGGTTTGGAGATGTAGGTATGGTCAAGTTGATACAACATAACAATCCCACCATCTCTATCACTACCAGGATGGATTTTAAGAAGGCCCTGAAACATTCAAAAACAATCGTTATAAACATGAAAACTTAAAACCAAAGCCTTACAACCATTAAACATAGAATTAACAACTTAAATTAACAACTAATTAACTTGAATGTTTTTGAATTAACAACTAATTAACAACTTAATAGAATTCAAAAATTCCATAGCCATTTAAATTGTAATACAATGAAATACAACCTCATAAAAAGAAATCATTAGGAATTTGAACCAATGTTTCAAAAAGAATTACCAAAGTGACCTGACTATAGTCGTCAACATGGACCCCCCTTTCATGTAGGGTTCTTAAAAATGTCACCAAAAATTTGTTTGAGCTCCAAATGGAGTCATTCTACCATTTTTTAAAATCTTGAATCAAACTCTATGTACTTATGACCATAGAAAGTTCAAAACTCTTGTTGTTGTTTTAGAAACAATTTGTGAACTTCCATGAAATATGAAAAATGGCAAAGAACCCTACATACACAACCCAAATCAAAAGGCCATAACTTCATCATTACAACTCCAAATCCAATGGGATCACAACCTTTGGGAAGCTCAAACATAACCTTATGAACCTATAACAATAGATTTTGAAAATATATAACTGTTTTCATAGTAAAAAATACACAACATTGCTTTCTTTTTCACCCAAAAGATCAAAAAACTTGTAAAATTTGACTTAGTCTAACCATGAAACATAGCCAAAATGGCCAAAAAAACTCATATCCATTTCAAAATTCATCAAAATAAGGGGTTAGGATTTTGTTAATATTTAATTTTGACAAGTCCTTTATCCTAGATCTAAGACAAGCTATTCCATGTTCATAAAATTAAAAAAAGAAATACCAAAACTGAAAGCTCATTTTTGAAATCCAATTTATAAGATCAAACTACCAAACAACTTAGATCCATGTAGAGACCACCAAAATACGAGGTAGGATTTTCATGAAATCAAAAAATAATAGGTACATGGGTGTAGATCTGAGAAATGAAATAGAAACCAAGAAATGAAATACATGAAACAGAATAGAAAACCAGTGAGAATAGCGTACCTTGGAAAGGTGGTAGTCAAACTCATCCCAATCCTTAGGTGTGGAAAATGAACTAAGGTTTTAGCTTTAGTGTCCACATCCTCCAACTCTAGATTTCTTATAGAAGCCATTTGTTTGTGCATGATGTAGGAGACAAGCCTAGAAATGTGAAGAAATCCTTGACTATGCTCCAATGGTATGACTACACTGATAGTAGTCCACTAGTGGTTGCTACTACATTGGGTAGTAGTCAGTGGAAAGTAGCAACGGTGGTAGAGCTCTCACACTAGGGCATAGCAAAAAGAAATAGAACAAGCAACAATACTTTTTCAAGTTTTTCCAATTTAATACCAATCTAAACCTAGGCGTCACACTTAAAACCTTGGTCTCTATTTTTAACTCCACTTTCATTGAGTTTCAAAAAAGAAAACTAAGACTATGCTGGAGTTGTGTAGAGGTTTTTCATAAAAATTGCTAATTTTGAGTGGGCTTTACTAAACATTGCAAAAGACAATGGAAAATACAACTACGCTGAGAGTTTTGGGGTTTTGAACATGACTACACTGACATAACACTTGAAAAACTACCACTTCAATTCTCTCTCCCATCCTACATTCCTAGAAACCTTAGGATATGGTTGAACACACCAAATTTTGTAAAGAAATTAATGGTTTCTAAAAGCTATGCTGAAAGGAAGCAAGGGAGTATGCTAGGCCACCATAGCCTTAACTATTGCTAGCATATTCCTAATGAGATGGACTTCCAACAACCCATCCAACCCTTTAGTAGCCCTCTAATTGATCGTCTAACCTTGCCAAACCCTAGTCAAAGCATCCTACAACTCCAAAATAGGATCAAAGCATCCAACTATGACCAAAAGAAAGCATCCCCACCAACTATGCCTAGGGGAGTGAGGGACTATGCTAGGCCACATACTCTTGCCTATTGACTAGCATAGTCCAACTTCATACCTTGTCTTCCTACAATCCCAAGCTATCCATCCACTCCATTCAACCCTTTCTCAACCCTAGATTGACATACCATCTCTCCAAACCCTAGTTTAAGCCTTGGATAAGCCTTAGACATGGTCAAGTGTAGTAATTGATACCCCTTTTTCCCTCTTCCCTATGACTATGCTGGGGGAAGCTTAGAGACTATGCTAGGCTAGCGTAGTCCCAATGTCCAAAGATTAGTAGGAATCATACAGATCCTTCTAGACCTTCAAAATTTCCTCTCAGAGCCTCCATACCTTGATAGGATCCCTAGCAACCTCTAGATGGCTGTTGATTGAGAAAAAAATATCCAAAGAAAACTCGTAGATCTATGCTCCCACATGGGACTACATTAGAAACTAGGAGGACTACGCTAGGACTAGCATAGTTCCAATGGATATCCAATGTAGTCCATCCAAAAAATCAACAAACATGGCATGAACAACCTTAACACAACTTCTAGTAAACCATGGAACACCATTTAGAGATGTTGAATTCGAAAACTTGTAGTTTTTGGTCACTTTTGACAATCTTAACCTAGACTACGCTAGATGGGAGTAGGGACTACACTGGCCTAGTGTAGTCCTAGCCCAAGGCTAGTGAAGTCCACCAAGAATGGATGAAATCAACCAAAACCAAGGTAAATCAACACTTGAAAATCGTAAAACCCCATTTTGTGAAGTGTCTAATCATGAAGCCTAGTTTCTCCATATTTTGGCACCCAGCACATGGACTACATTGTGGGATGAGGAAGACTATGTTGGGCTAGTGTAGTCCCTCTCTAGGCCTAGTGTAGTTCCCTAAAAATTAATAGAATATATCAAGAAACCATGTAGAGCAATCCACCAGAACCTTAGAATGCCACTTGAGATTGTTAGGTAATAAGTTTTACATTTTTCCATAATTTTTTATTTTCTTGACTAGGACTATGCTAGAGGGAGGGGAGAACTACATTAAGCCAATGTAGTCCTTGCCCAAGGCTTGTATAGTTTCTGAAAAAGGGATTAAAAAGTTTTTCAAAAAATCAAAAAATTGCTATCGACAAGCCTTAGAAGTCTGTTCAAGCTTCTGTGACCTTGAAACTTGCAATTTTTATAATTTTTAACTATCATAACCTTGACTATGCTAAGGCAAGGCAAGGACTATGCTAGGCTAGTGTAGTCCCTTTTAATCCTTAGCATAGTCCCTACTAAACTGCCCAAGATGTGCTATAAAAACCCCAAACTCTTTGCCAATGAACCTTAGAGCCTCATCAGAGTCTGATGGACCATGGAATCCATCTTTTTCTTATCATTTTTGATCATCAAAGCTTGGACTATGTTAGGCCAGCATAGTCTTTATCTAGATCCAACATAGTCCCCATAAATTTACCAAGAAATTGACGAAAATAGCTTGTACTTTACTTCCAGAAGCCTTGGGGCCCACTAGAGTCTATTTTGGTAACCTAAACCCATTTTCAACCGTCCGAACTTGACTACACTAGCAACGAGATTGGGACTACGTTGGGCCAACGTAGTTCCTATCCAAGCCTAGTGCAGTCCCCCTAAAAATGATCAAAATTGCCTCAGAATTACCCAAATCAACTCTTAGAAACACCCAGAACCTTGTTGGAACATGCTCAAATTCTAGAACCTTGGAAAATAAGCCAAAATCCATTCTTATTCAACCTTTTTTATTTTGGAATCCTTGACTATGCTGGAGACTACATGCCTAGCATAGTCCCATGCTTTTTAGCCTTCCAAGGCCCAAGTAGGCATGAAAACTGACAGTTTCTACATCAAAACCCTAGCTAGCGATACTAGTGATCCTAGAAGCCCATTAGGATGGCTGATCAAGCCCTGAAATTTATCAAAATCCATTTTCCACTCTTGACTACATTGAGGAAGCTAGAGACTATGCTAGGCTAGCATAGTCCCACTAGGAAGGAAAACTGTGGCAACTAAAATTGATAGAAAGTAGCTTAGAATGACCTAAATTCGATCCAAAATGACTAGAACATTGTCCCCATGGCTCCCAAGTGCGATTTTCACTTTGTTTTGGCCTTGTAAATCCTATGAGCTCATGAATTCCCTTGTTACTATGCATGGGCCTAGTAGCCTAGCATAGTCATCACTAGTAATAAGTCTTTTCCACCTTTTGAGGGTCCAAATGGTGCCAAAACTTGTCAATCTTTAATTCCTACCCCCTACGCTAACTGTTTAGATCATTGGAAGCCTAAAAATAACCATAACAAGCCCTAGAAACAACCCCTAGAGGTCAACTATGCTGGGAGAAGATGAGACTACACTGGGCCAATGGAGTCACTAGTATGACCCAACATAGTCATAACAAAAGATGTTAATTTTGCTCTAAAATAGTCCCAAAATGACCTCCTCACGTGTCCAAACTCTCCTAGCAATCTTGTAGCCCATACCATGGCCCACTAAGGCCTAAAACTAGCAAAATCTAACCCTACTTGACTAGTATTAGCAAAGTTTTGCTACATGTACTTCATTTTCACAAACTTGACCATGTTTTTAGGCTTGTTTTACAATACTAACCTTCTTTCACATTAGTTGACTTTATACAGCTTCCATATAACTTCCTATTTTACCATGTTTAGCTTATTTTCTCTCTTATGGCCTTTGATTAACCTTATATGGCCTTTGTTTAATTCGATTGGTCATTTTTTTATTTCTTATAGCCTTGGTTAACCTTGTTTTCATTTTTGTTTGTCATTGAAATAGCATATATTTCCATGTTTACTAAATCATTTTTGCATTGTTTACTTATGTTTACCTAGGTGGGACTTAATATGCTTATGTTTGCTATGTAGGATTGAAGTATGGACACTTGGAAAAACATTTTCTTGCCTTTGAGCTTGAGTGGGCCTCATGGTAATGTTGAATAATATATTGATCCCGATTGTCTAGACCTTGAGCCTGAGAGTCTTGACAACCACATAGCCTTAATTAAAAAGCCTATAGAATGGCCTAAAAACCTAGTTAAAACCCTATGCCTTGAGGCTGGTGACATAACTAAAGACTCTCTCACTAAGGTTCCTATCACAACACATAATGGTAAGGAGAAAACCCTTAAACTAAGTTCATTACTAGAACCTCAATAGGCATAAGACATCACCAAGGTTCTATAGGATGACATTAAGGCCTTTGCCTAGTCATATGAGGATATGCTAGGTTTAGACCCACATCTAGTTCTATAGAATATCATACTTGATCCTAGCATTAGACTAGTTAAGTAGAAAGTGTGTAAGTTAGACTAGACTTAGCCTTGGGAGTTCATGTTGAAATTACCAAGTTATACCAAGTTGGTTTCATTAGAGCTATTGACTACATAGAGTGGGTGTTCAACATTGTGGTAGTTCCTAAGAAAAATATGAGTATCCGTATTTGCATCAATTTCCAAGACCTAAATAAAGTAACCATCAAGGATGACTCTCCTTTGCCTAGTATTGATCAACTTATTGATACTATGATTGGACATGCCTTATTATCCTTTATGAATGGGTTTTGGGGATATAACCAAATTAGAATAAACTTGGAACACCAACTTAATATAACCTTTATGACTCCTTGGGGTACCTTTTGCTATATCATGATGCCTTTTGGCCTTAAGAATGTAAGGGAAACCTATCAAAGACCTATGACATATATCTTTAGTGACTACATGTTAGGATTGCTCAGTAATTACATAGATGATATAGCTATTACGTCTAAAGTGGCCATTAACCATGCTTATGACCTAGACCTTATGCTTAAATGATGCCTCAAGTATGAGCTCAAACTTAATCCTAAGATATGTGTCTTCAGTGTCAAAACTAGTAAGATTCTTGCATTTGTAGTATCTAAAGTAGGGACATGTGGTTATCCTAATAAGGTTAAGATCATCTCCAATTTGGCAATGCCAAGTAATCTTTGGGGACTACAAGGTAGATTACAATGTATTCATAGGTTTTTTACTAGGGTTACGAATAAGTTACAACCCATGCAACACTTACTTAAGAAAGGAGTTCACTATGAGTGGATGGATCAATGCCAAGAAGCTTTTGAAAACCATAAGAAAGAATTGGCACAACTACCAACAATCTATCCTCCACAAGAAGATAAACTATTTTACATCTACCTTGCCATTTATGACATATCCATTGCCCTTCTACTATGTTAAAAACATGATGATGGAGTAGAAATGCTAGTTTACTACCTTAGCCATGCATTAGTTATCCATGAGACATGATATACTGAAGTAGAGAAGTATTGTCTAGGACTAGTCTTCTCATTGAAGAAATGTAGACACTACCTCTTTAGGAGCCAAGTCAACATCATTTGCAAAAACAACATACTTAGGACTAGAATAACTAATATTTATGAGAGTAGTTATATAGCTTGATGGAACGCCATAATAGTGGAGTTTGACCTTCATTACATTTCTAAGTTCCCCAATGAACCTGTGAACACTGTTAGCTAAGTGCCTAAGGGCTATGAGGTAGTAATGCACTTTGATGGAGCTTCAACTACCCATGGGGCTAGTGCTACTGTCATTATGACATTTCCATCTAGTGAAATCCAATCCTTCACCTATCGTTTTGAGTTTACATGCACCAACACCATAGCAGAGTATGAAGGTCTAATAAGAGGAATGATGGTAGCACATGACCTAGAAACTAAGCATTTGATAATCAAGGGTGATTCATGACTTATGGTCAACTAGGTAACCAAGGTCTACACATGCAAAGCCAAACATTCACAACCTTACCATTGTGTAGAAAAGCAACTATTATAGCATTTTATAGATGTTGATATCCAACATATACCCCGAAATGAGAATTCCATAGCTAATGCCATCATGAAACTAGCCCTTAGTGTTATGCTAGATATGTTTAGCAAGTTATCCACCTTAATTGTGGATTGTGCTATTCCCATCAAGCACAGCACTGAGGATACCTTTGTGGCGATAGTTCATATTGCTCCTATAAAGGAGTGGTATGATGATATCAATTTTTACCTTATGCATGATGAATCTTCATAAGGTCTAATTGCTACTCAAAAGGATGTTGTATGTAAATGATCAAAATAATATATCATCCTTGGAGATGATACATTATGTCAATGATCCTATGATGGCATATTATTAAAGTTCTTGGGTAGGGCTAAAGCTAGAACAGTCCTAGAGTAAGTTCATGAGGGTATTTGTGGTGGACATATAGGACCTAGAGACATGGCTACTAACATTAGATAGTTAGGTTATTACTGGCATTATATGGAAAATGATTGTCTACAGAAGGTTAAAACTTGTGACACATGCTAATGACATAGCAACCTCATACACATACCACTAACTGAGTTACATGCTATTGAGATCACTTGGTAATTCTAATGGTGGGGGTTGGATATCATTAGACCTATAATGCCTAAGTTCTCCATAGGATATAACTTCATATCACTGCAACAAAATAATTTACTATGTGGGTTGAGGCAATTTCCCTAAGGAAAACAACATTTGAACAAGTCTAAAGGTTCATCTTGGACAACATAGTGGCATGTTTGGTATACCTATGACCATAGTCATAAACAATGGACAATAGTTTAGTAGCCAAGAAATGAAGAATTTCTATCATGACCTGGATGTTAACCACTCTTTCTTGTCACTTTATTACTCTCATGTCAACAAATAAGCTAAAGCAAGTAACAAGGCCATCATCAAGTTGCTCAAGAAGATGCTCAACATTAGTAGGTGAAAATGGCATGAACGGCTTATCCATGCACTCTAGTCCTACAAAATGACATATCATATCACAATAAGCATGACCCCTTATAGCCTTATTTATGGTTCTGAAGCTATTTTACCTCTTGAATTGTAGGTACTGTCACTCTGAGTAGCCTTATCTAACTTCATCAATGTTGAGTAGAGCAAATAGTTTTGAACCATGGACCTAGACTTAGTGGAGGAGTAGCGAGTGCGAATGCTTACTCACATCAAGCATTACCAAGAGAGGCAAAAATGGCAACACCATCACAACTTTGGCAAGTGCAAGATCAAAGAAGGAGACCTAGTTCTTAATGATATTCATGAGCATGTGGATAAATTCTCAGCCAACTAGAAAGGACCTTTGTTAGTCACCAAGACCTACAACAATGGGGCCTACTGGATAGCAGACATGGATGGAAACAGGTTAACCAATCCGATTAATCACTTCTCTCTCAAACCATACTACATGTAGCTTGTAGCAGCCACAACATTGACAGCCATTGATAAGTGAGCCTAATCTCTATGGTCCACTAAGACTTGAAACTGACACCATGATCTTTTGGGGCCTAAAATTGGTAATGCAGCCTACCAATGACTTTGCCTGGCAACATGTGTCCTTGGGTAGCCAAATTAGTTAAACCAGGCTTCATGGTCTAATGTATCCTATTGTAACAACATGATTTCCCTCTATGGTTTTTTGGTTCTCTTGGAGTTGTATTTGTAGGTTGAAGCCTGGAGCCATTTCAAGGGCATAACTCATCATGTCAATAAGTCACCACATAACCTTGATGCACAAGATTTTTGAATCTATCCAAGAGTGCTTGTTCCACATCATTTTCTATGAATCCAACCCCATGGCCTGAATATAACCTTCCTATGTCTACTTGAATGTAACACATCTCATTTAGTGGGAAAATGCTAAGTTTATCAGGCATAACACACCTCATTCGATGGGAAAACTCCAAGTCCACTGAATGTAACACATCTTGTTCAATGGGAAAATGCTAAGTCCATTGAGCATAACATACCTTTTTCAATGCGAAAACCCCAAGTTTGTTGAGTGTAACACAACTCACTTAACAAGGAAACCACATCAAAATCAACCTTGGCAAAGAGCACATTACTTTAAAGTGAAGTGTTGATTCCTCAAATGCATCTGCTAAGCAAACCACACTTCTAAATAAAAAGTGCATATCCTAAACTATTTGAGCAATATTTGTTAGCCCTCATAACCATTTTTCCATGACCTCATTACTATTCCATCATTATAGCCTTACTCCATCATCATGAGTAGCCTTGAGCATAGTTTGACACTACTGAATCAAGCATAGAGGAAAGATGTTGATGATGAATATGTAGTAGTGTTTTGTATTATTCATCAATGTCTCTTAGGTAAGTCCTCTAGACATCAACAAAGAGGGGCCAATGAAACACCACCAATATTTATGTTGCAAATCCCACTTTTCAAGTTGAGGAAAAGTTTCATTGTAAATGGAAGATGTGTAGTACATAAGCTACAATCTTGCATGTTTCAACTTTTTGGCACTGAAAAACCCTTTAAAAGTTATTATTGCCTCATTTCCCAACTATAAATAGGTACCCCATGTTCATATCTAGGCTTGGGAATGCCAAAAACACCTTTGAAATGGATAGAAATGACATTTTCTTGAGTTTTTGTAGGGGAATAGCCCCAACTACGCTGGAGCCATTTTCAGTAGGCATAGTAGCTATAATAGTCAGCATAGTCATCACCAAGACTAGGTAGAGATGCAACATTGGCATTGCTAGGATGGCCATTTCTCCAACAATAGCTAGCACATGTGTTCCAAGTCAACAACGACCATACACCAATCTTCACCTACTACCATCATTTTTGCAGTTTCCATTCATCTTTTCATCTATGAATACTTTTCCGTGTCCCATTTTAAAAGCCTTCAACAAATTCACAAAAGCTTGTTTACTATTTATAGTAAACAGATGGGTTTTGTGAGTGTAGTCCATTTTGGACTTATAACAAATACCAACTACATTGGTAGTAGTTGGCTGACTACACTAGTAGTAGTTGGCTAATTACATTGGAAGTAGTTGGTTGACTACGTTGGCAGTAGTTGGCTAATTACATTGGTAGTAGTTGGTTGACTATACTAGCAGTAGTTGGTTAACTATGCTGGCAGTAGTTGGTTGACTATGTTGACAATAGTTGGCTAACTACGCTGAGAAATAGTTGGTTGACTATGCTAGCAGTAGTACTACCCACAATCATTGGCAATCAATGACAGGCCTAAAAATGACAAACTTGAACCTATAAAAGCCCAACATCAACATCATTTCTAGGTTCTAGACTTTGGGAATTTTTGGCATCATATATAATCCTTGAGAACACTTGACATTTTGCACTTTAGCATTTTAAAATCATTTTGTAGCAATACCATTCCCATTTTCATAGTGCCAATTTCATTATTCATCAAATCCATTTGCAATCCAACTATATTTCTTGTAGCAAAAATTGGCACTATGCTGGGTGTAAGCACCCCCACGTAGTTGTCATTGCCATTGAAAGTGTAGATTCTATCCCATTTCCATCTTTGTTGGAAGCCATCAAAACCCCTTGTAGCCATTACATCCTCACTTGGTAGGGCTATTTGCTAGTAGAAGCTAGGACTACTCTAGGCATAAAGACTCCCACATAGTTTCCATTGCCTCAAATGTAAAATGCAAATCTTATTCCCATGTAGCCAATTTGGTGGAAATTGACAGAAAGTTGCAATAGACCAAAGTTGGGAAGAAACTAGATCATGGATGTAGCCTTCTCCAACAAACTTCAAGCTTTAGAAAATAGCTTCTTGTGCCCTTGGCACAATATTGTACACTATGAAAATCAACCTTTATTTACATTCTTTTATAAATTTTGTGTTTCATGTTGTGCAAATTTTGACTTCCATTTCCATTTCCATGCTAATTTCTATAATTATAACCTCATTTTCCATTGGCATTTTCAGTAGGTCATTTTTTGTTTACATTTCTAGTACGCCATTTTTAGTATGCCATTTCTTTTCACATTTTCAATTATGTTTGTAATTTCAAAACCATTTTTATTTTTATGTTCAGTAAGTCCTTAGGTGATTGGCAAGACCATCTAGGGCACCCTATGTTCTATTTTCTAGAGGCCCTTGGGGCTTAGGGTTAAAACTATTTTGGCACTTAGATCTTTTGGTTTCCCATTCTAGCAACCAAGGTTCTTGGCATCAACAAGTATGTCAATGGACTTTGTAAGTGGAATTCCAAGGACCAAAAGTGAAAATGATGTAATTTTTATTGTGATGGATAGGTTTTCCAAGATGGAATATTTTATTTCATGCAAGAAGGTGAGTGCTGCTTCTCATGTGGAAAATTTATTTTTCCAGCATATTTTGAAGTTGCATGGTATTCCTTTAAATATTATTAGTGACAAAGACTCCAAGTTTACAAGTCATTTTTGGAGATCCCTTTGGAAGATTTTAGGAACAAAGTTGAATTTTTCTTATGCATATCATCCATAATTTGATGGCTAGATGAAGATGGTGAATAAATCCTTGCTAAACATATTGAGATGTTTGTATGATGGCGGCCAATCAAATAGGTGGAAAAACTTGTTGTGTCATGTTGAATTTTCATATAATAATGATTTTCATGTTGCTATTGGCAAAAACCCATTTGAGGTAAACTACGGATTTTGTCAAAAGGTAGTGGACACTTTGAAGAGTTTTAATGATGAAGCTCAACTTAGTGTTGATTTTGGGCAAGAGATGAGGGATATATATGCACAAGTAAAATAAATCTTAAGAAGAAGATTGAAGAGAGAGTCCTGAAGAGGAATGCAGATAAGTGAAAGCCTAATTTTGCTATTGGTGATTTGGTTTGCATGCACTTGAAGAAGAAGTGATTGAAAGTGGTTAACTTCTCTAGATTGAAAGCCAAGAAGATGAAGCCTTTCAAAATCAAGGCTAAAGTAATATGATAATGCTTTTGAGATTGATTTACCAAATGATGTTGGTATGTATTTTGTATTTAATATTTTTGGTCTTGTGCATTATTGTGAACTAGTTGATGAAGAGACCATACAAGGTAGCATCCATGAGTTGAAGGGGCCTCTTGATTAGTTTAAGCCCTCAATGGAGAAGAAGGCAATTCTACTTAAGTGGAGGGAGGCTTTTAGCACTCAAGGAATTAAGAGGCATGAATATTTAATTCAATGGAAGCATCATTTTGCTGATGAAATTGTATGGGTCCATGAGACTAAACTTGTTGAGTTGAGGATCACTTCTACCACTACTCCATTGTTCACTTGAGTTCACTTTTTGAAGGATTAGAGTGCTAGTGTAGGAACACCTCCTTCGATTCCCATGTGCTTTTACCTACAAGTTTTTTCTATAGGTTTTGGGCTTGAGAGAGAAGCCTTGGAAGTTCATGAGATGTCTTGATTGAGATTGGAGGCTTGATAATGGAACATCCCAAGTTTAGGTGGGACATCTTGACTAGGAGTAGTCTTCTTAGGTAGGATGTCTAGATTATGGTGGGACACTTCAAATATTAGTAAGACATCCCAAGTACTAGTGGGACATCCGAACTGAATGCTAGATTAAAGGCAAGATGTTTGGAGGTTCTAGGAGAGATCTTGGACAATGAGGAAAAAGCTTTAATGTGGTATTTCGATGTGGAAATATCCAAAAGTGCCCATCCCAATTCAAGAAACAACCAAAGTAAGATGGAAATAGCTAGGGAGAAAGTGACAAGACTTGGGAATCATCTAAAAAATCTCAAGTTAACTTAACGAAAGATTTATAGGGTTCTTATCTTCTAGTTTCTTATAAATATTGATGTAATTTACCGTTGTTAGTGCCAAAGTTCCAAACACAAAAGGCCAAAGACCAAAATCCTAATCATGAGTAAGAGAGACAGCTCATGAGAGTTGAGGGAGGAGAGCTTATACAAGGAGAGAGCTTGCAAGGAAATTGAGTAAAAGACAAGGGAGAGCACTTATGAGAGTTTGCGAAACTCTCTTATAAGTATCTTGTCTTGAGGTTAGGCTCCATGGTGAGCTATTGAGGATTGAGAGGGAATATGATCTCTAGGATCCTTAGAAGATTTGTGAGTTGATCGTGGCTCCTCATCTTTGATGTATTTTCTATGTATTTTGAGAATTTTTTTAATATAAGGATATTTTTCTTCATTTTATTGTGTTTTTCTCATTTTCTAAGCTAGATTTGCTTGGAGGATATGGATTGGGTCCTAATGGGATCTATTAAGGTGCCATCCCTACACTTGATTGGTATTAGAGTGAAGGTTTGGGAGTACCTATTGCTAAATCTAGATTAAAAGGCATGGCTTCTACTTGTGAAAAAAGGAGTCCTAGGCTTATGAAAGATGAGACGGTCAACCTATCATAGATTTGGATTTGATGAAATATAGGTTGAAGAGAAAAAATGGACAGTCTTGTTAGAGATAAGAATCAATTATGAAGTTAAAATTCCTAGGGCAAGATGACAAGGATGTTAAATAATTTTACATCAAATTTTGTGATCTATTTCATCTATCTAAGATAAACTGTAAGGAGTATGAGTAAGCTTCAATTTTTTTTGAAGGTCTCAAAAAGGCCTACTAGTAAGAGTTATTTTTTATGAGCCATAAAATCTTGATGAGGTTTATGATTTGGCACTCAAGGCCGAGAAGAAATTAGGTGGATTTGGAAATAGGAGCAACAAACCTCCAAGGGAAAGGAGATGGAATCTAGATCTGATAAGGGATCCAAAATCAAATTTGAAGACAAGGAGGATAGTTAAGATATGAAGATTAAAAGAGTGGATAAGAAGGGCAAAGCTAAGAAGGATCAAGGCAAGGGAGGCATGGGTCAAGAAAGTAGCTCATCAAAACTATAGTGCTTCAAATGTGAATGGGGACACAAGTAATGGGAATGTCCACTTCACAAGGTAGCCAAGAGCAAAAATGTGCAGACCATGGAGGTGGAGGAGACATTAAAAAAAGTGGTTCAAAGAGGTAATCCTAATGTTATAAAAATAGAGGATGTTTTTGGATTAAATTCTTGTGCAATCATGGGGAATGTTGATAGAGGAGATCATCCTTATAGAAAATTTTTGTTTCGAATTAGGGCTTTTTTTTTTTTTGCTTACTGGTGAATGGATTTATATTTTGATTGATGGGAGAGCATATGAAAATGTTATTTCTTCTAAGATAGTTGCTAGATTGGGTTTGGTAACTAATCCTCATTTGAGACCCTATAAGGTGCATTGGTTGTTTAAAGATCTTTCCCAAGAGTTGAGGGAACAATGTACTTTGAAATTTAAAGTTAAAAGTTTTCATGATTGTAGGTGCACTAGGACTATTAAGCTTATGAACTTAGGTGACAAATTTCCCTTTTTCTATCACCAAAAGAACTGTTAACAATTGTTTGGAACTGGATTGCCAATGTTCGGGGCCTTTGGTCTCTCATGAATGGGGTCATAGGTAATGAAGGTGTTCTTCAAACAAGGTTTAGGTGCTTACTAATCTTTGGTAACACCAAGGCCCAGATATCTTATAATAGACTCAATAGCTATGAAATGAACTAATTGTGAGTATGTGTTTGTTGTTGTGAATGTTGTAATGGTTGGGTTGTGTATGAAACTGTAATTGGCTATCATAAAAGAAATTCAGCTAACTTTGTCAAATATTGTGAGTTGTTGAAGGTTCCCATTTTGTCCAATCACTTAGTATATATAGTTCCTATAGTACATTACTTATAACACATAAAATTTCACAAAAATGATTAAGCATAATTCTGCCAATCTACTCCTAATTTCCCCTAGAGAGAAAGTTCTATAAGAAAACTAGAAATAGAGTGAGATTTAATGGACTTAGAAAGAGAAAGAAAATAAAGCAAATTTGTGTGAAATCTCAAATATTTAAGCAAGATAAATTGACATGAAGAAAACACTTCATAATAAAGCTATTTCAATTCAATCTAACAACAAGTTGTCCAAACCCTCTGAGCTCAATAAGCAATTTCATAAAAAAAATCTTATTATACTACCAAAAATGTTGTGTAAATGACAAAGTACGAGTCTCTATTTTGGCTGGTTAATAGTTGTCAAGAGTTTCATTCAACATAACCTTCAAAAAAATTGACAATTTCAAGATTGAAATACCAAGATAATACACTTTAAAATAATGAAGCTATTTCATTTGTCTCAAAATAGCAAAGATTTTTCTAGATTCTCTATGCTCAAAATAGGCAATTTCATTAAGGCATTACTATTAAATTACTATAGAGGCTTTTCAACAACATAACCTCTTTTATGGAAAATCTTAATAGAATTCTAATACTGTGAAAAACTAGATGTTTAAAGGTGATGAGTAGTGAAGGAACCCCTATGCTCAACCATACGAATCATGAAGCGTTCATGCGTGATTTGGTTGAATTCCAAGGACTCTATGTTTTCCAATACACTAGTCGTGTAGGTAGTGAACCTTACCTTAAGGTCATCCGTTGTCTTCCCAATGACACTTGTGCTGTACATGATATGGTTAAGTGTAATCGAGGTATATGATTTTTATGGTTTTTGATGCTAAAATATAAAGATAAGATGATATAATACTATTGAGATCTAATTAATTAACTAACATCTATCTAGTCCTAACATAAGCATCTAGTCCTACTTGCCGTACACATCCTAAACCTACGTACCCACTACTGGGATTACCAAGCACTATGCTATTGGGTGAACCAAGCAATAACACTACTAGGGTTACCAAATAAATACATGTTTATGTTCAAAATAGTCGTACTTATGTGCTTAATCTATTTAGCTTAATTAATTGATCAATCACTTAAAACCTAATTTAGCTTAATTAATGAAAATAATGAATGAATAAATAAATCATTAATCTACTCCATGTACTACAAGGTTTTATCAAGAAGCTCATCTTTGTTGTTGTTCACACTGGTGTGTTTAGGTACAACAGTGCTCAAATAAAGATCCATACACTTTTTGACTCCTGCTACAAGCACTTTGAGAAATATTTTAACTCTCAAATAAATAAACTGCAAGAGCTCTACTACTATGACAAGAATTCTATATCATAAATTGATTGGTCAACTCATATTTATAGTTTTTCCCTAACGCTACGTTGACGGGGCCCCATCAATGTAGCTAACACTACGTTGATGCAGCCCCATCGAAAGGGTACACCACGTGAAAGAGGCCTCATCGATGGGTGTTCCACATAAATGGGGCCTTGTCAATAAGGCCATGTTAATGGGGGTCCATCGACATGACTCTTTTACATTCATCATACCCCCATGACTGAATGAAAACTCATTCTCGAGTTCTTTTACAAAATTGGAAAGGTATGGGATTATTGACTGACTCTTAATAAAATAAAATAGACTGACTTAACAAAGATAAGTGCCCAAGTGATGAGTGGCGAGGTACCCCTACATTCAACCATGCGAATATGAGTGTCTCACATGTGATCCAGTCAAACTCCAAGGACTAAGTGCTTACACGCCTTAATGGAACACTCAAGGTCAATCAATCCTTGTCTTCCAAAACTTGTATTGTCACGGTTGTATGGTTAAGCTTGAGGTATATGATTTTTATAACTTTTATCTCTTGACCATCATTAGGAGGGGGAACATCATTTTGTGGGGAACCTGTTGAAGTAGATTCACCATCCCCAATTTCACTTAAAATGTGTGGGGCGTTATGGGGCCATTTACCCTTCAAGGATATGTGGTAACTCTCTTGTCCCATTGATGTTGTGCTTTTGTGGGATGATAGTTCCTTGTGTCATGATCCCATGCAATGTATTCCACATATAAAAGTGGCATGCCTATTTGTATGAGAGCACAAAGGAGCATGTTGGGGACTGATCGGTCTGGAGGCAACACTATGTTACCCTCCAAGTCTCTCCAACGCAATTGTTCATCTTGGTGAAGAATAAAGGTGAAATCGAGTACATACTCCTCGTGATGAGTATATACTACCCAAAACTGTTAAGGAACTGGCGAATCTTGGTTATGTGTATGATATCACTGACTGTCTCTTGTGTTAGTCCTAGGCGGTAAAGTGCTCTTATGTGAAGAAGAAGACATTTTTGTCTTGTTCGGTATGCGATGTATCATTGTCTTATCTTCCTTTGATTAACCCTAAGGGTTTGTTCTAACGTTCCAATGATATGGATGATTTTTTATGTTCTACGTAGTGCACAAACAACTAAGTCCCCAGAAACGGTGCCAATGATGAGTGGCAACGTACCCCTACACTTGACCATACGAATACAAGCATCTCATGCGTGATCCGGTCGAACGTCAAGGACTAAGTGCTTACACACCTTAATGAAACACTCAAGGTCAATCAATCGTTGTCTTTCCAAACTTACTTGTATTGTCACGGTTGTATGGTTAAGTAAGCTTGAGGAATATGATTTTTATAACTTTTATCCTTTTGGTGTCTTATGCTAATAAGAGAAAGGGAAGAGAACTAAGTGACTAACTTACATTAACTATTCATTAACTAAGTTCTAATTGTCCTAACACCAGTATCCATTCCCACTTGCTATACACATCTTGAACCAGTGTAACACTGCTGGGATTACCAAACGCTAATCGTTACTGGGTTACCAAGCACTACACGCATGCTCGAAGCGGTTGTACCACTTAACTAAGAGGATCAAGGGTTGAGAGAGAATTTAATTAACTAGGAAAGTGTTAAACATTCAATAAGAATTAATTACTAATTAGCTTAGTCCATATGCTGCAAGGTTTATCATAAAGTTCATCTTTATTGCGGTACACAAAAATGTGCTCAGGTAGAATTTGCTTGAATAAAGATCCATTCACTCTATGACTCCTACTGCAGGCACATGGAAATTATTCTAACTTTGGAATGGTAAAATTGCAAGAGTTTAGCTAAGGGCCTAAGTTTAACTCCCTCTGGAACAACGAGCGCCACCTCTTATTTATAAAAGATAAGGCAGGATGCGATATTGTGTACATGATATCACAGCTCATCACCAAGTGTATGGATCAAAAAATTACAAAAAATTATGATGTTCATGACATAAAATTAAACACCAAGACATGAATACAAGAATTTGGATAACACATACTCTGATGACATTAAGACAGTGGTGAAGATCAGACAATCCTAGGTGGTAGTGGCTCCTAAGGCTTTTAAGGACCTTCATCAACTTCGGGCATGTGTAGTGGCTAAGGTAGCTATGGCTATCTTATTATGGCTAAAACCTTTAGTGGAAGGTGAAAGACATTAAGAAATGCCTTCATCTTCTCCTCCTTACTTTAGGGATCATTCACAATCCATGTGCATCATCAATATGGGATGGAATGGGGATATCCCATGGATAGGACATGATTGGGAGCATCTCCTTTACATTGACAAACTAGGCAGCAAACTATTTGTATTCAGTGTCAAACATCCTTACTAGATTTTGTAGCTCCTGGTAGTCATTCATCCTTCTAGCTAGGTTCTTGGTAGTTGATATTTGATCTGTGAAACATGCCTTGAGAACTTCAAGTTTAGCATTGCCACCACATGTTTATTCTTGGTGTCCTTGTGGTGCTTGAACTTGGCCTCATACAATAAGTACAAGTTAGCTACCTGCTTCTCCAACTCTAATTGTGGTTGTTTGGCAGTCAACATAGATAGATTTTCATAACAAAGATTGGCAAGCTTCATGTACTCTGTCATCTCCTCGATCTACAACTCTGTTATGCAAATTTCTACTTTGTTGTAGGCATCAATCCCATCAATGATGGATTACCAAACTTTTCTACCTTGTTGGAGTTGCTAGAGGGCTTCATTTACCTTTACCTTTGCCAATTGGATATGTTCTTTGTTTAATTACTTTTGTAGGCTAACCTGCTCTCTGTAATGGTCCTTAACTTTCTCAAACTTGAGAGCTTCAGATTTCTAGGCTGCCACTTCAATTGTTGTTTTTTCATGAAGGGTGCACACCTCCTCCATGGGGAGATTCTTGTTCTCTACTACCAATCTTCTTAATTCAGTGTTTGCCCTAGCTAGCTACTCCTATTGTTGATGGATGAAATCTATTAGCTATTGCTTATGCACATCAACATTCCGTAGGCAATGATTTTCTATAGTCAATTACACATTCTCCTAGTGCGTCTAATCCAAGGCTTTCTGAATCTTGTGCTATGTGGCTTCTACCAAGGATCTATAAAACACCCCTATCTCCATTGCATTCTCAACCCCTTTGAGCCTAGACTGAAGCTGTTGCATAGCTTCATTTCTTATGAGTGCTAGGTTGAGAAACATTGGCAATCTAGGCTCTTAGTTCGGCAACCTTCATAGCCAAGCATGCATTCCACTCTCTAGCTATTTTTGAATTGCCCCTACAATATGATGTTTATGCCCCTTGCCTATAGTAGCTCCGATTGGGTCGTAGTGATGTTGTTTGGAAGGTTAAAGACATTTGGAAGTAGTTGCCCAATTTTCACCAGTCGGTCTAATAGCTCTTCATGTTGTGCTATGTTATTCTATCGCTTATAGTTCCTACAAATGTCTACCCATCTTTGAGTGTAGTGATGTCTAGTGTAGATGTCATAGGTGTGTTGAGTGTTTCGGCAATCCTGTTAGCGACTGCTTCTACTGCTGTGTCCTACCCTTGGTGCTATGTCACCAAAACAATTGCCCCTTCACCTTCCTCCAAGCATACCAAGAAGGTCATGGTGTTCCTAGAGATTTCTGGGAGTGGCTATTATTGTATGAGAGATACTATGATTTCTTTGGCACTCGGATTTGACCTCGCAAGCTGCTATGTTCTTTGGGTTGAGAAAATTGATCCATCCTTATCCATCAAACTGATCATTTAGGCCACCTTATTAAGGTGACTCATGGCTAGTCTATATATGGATGGGTCACCACCACTCGTGCCTACTTGTTGCTCCTATTCACTTAGGAGCCATTCTCTATATTTGCACAATCGTTGGGTAGTTGCAACGATGTTTGGCACTATTGTCTAAGTGGTAGGTGGAGATGGTGGTCGTTGCTCCTCTTCATGGATCATGGTGGCAGGCATTGTTTCCTTCATCATTTCTACCTAGTTGGAAGCTAGAATAGTTTTGATATCATAATTGATGTAACAAAGTATCCCTTCCCTATAATAGAGTTTTCCTAATGAGGCATGGAAAAAGGAGTGCCTTCCTTCTACATTCATTTTCTTTAAAGTGCTTCTCTATCTCAAGATAGATAAACTATGGAAGGTTGACTAAGAATCTCCAACTTAGAGCAACATATGCATGGGCAATGAAAGTAGTTATTTTGCTTGGCATCACCATGGAATTGACGTGGAAGGCTGTAATCTTATAATGGATCCTTTTTGCCAGTGTGAGCGTACCATGCTCCTTACAGTTAACACCATAACACCATTGCACCCATTCTTTTTTGATGCTTGGATTAGCCTGCATTGAAATTTCTATCAAGTTTGTCCTGTGCTACGTAGGACACCGAGATGTCCTTGATCTTCATTGTGACTCTAGGTTGCCTATTGTTCCAAAATAGGAATGTTTCTCCATGTACCACTCCTTGGTGGAAGTGATGATTGGCCACATGGGAGAGGTCTCTTGGTGCTAGTCCTATACTTCTTTTGGTGCATGTTCTAGGAAAGGGCCAAATTTTAGCTCTTGAAGCACCAATTTTTGGACCTCCCTTGACTTAATCTGATTCAGGCAAGCCTTTGTTAAGGTCACCTCAAGATTTTCTAGTTGTGTTGACACATCATCCCAATGGGAATGTTCTATTTTTGTTGTTGGTTCTAAAATCTATTTGATAGATTCCACCTCTACCTCCTCCCTAAAAGGACTTGTGGTGTGGGTTGTGAGTGGTTCTTCTCAAGGCTGTTCTTGGCCTCTTCCTATTCTTGGCCATTTCTCCCTTAGTTGGGATGGTTCTGCTTCCTCTGTATGTTTTTCCTTTGGTGCCATCTACAATCACAAAACATCCATAGATTAGTAGATATCATGTATAACTTCAAATTTTGAATAACTTTTCTTGTTAGTTAGTTATACTTTGACTAAGGTTGGGCCATGGTAGATTGATTATTTTATTAATTATTTGTTGTAAATGTCACCAGAGCTTGTTGGGAAGTTTTAACTCTTTTACTTTAAATTTTAATAGTTGAATTCTTAGTTAAACCTTAGTGAGAGTTAGTACAATGGCAACAACTTTTCTGTTAAAAATGGTACATTTATGGCCTCCACAATGAAGACCTTACCTTTGGTAGCTGCTAGGTTAAAAAATGGAGTGATTCAGATTAATAGTTAGGAAGTTATGGGCTTGGGAAGGTTCTAGCCTTTGAAAATTGCAAAAAATCCTCTAGAATTTATGAAAAAACGTGAAAATTTCAAAGGGGCTCATGTGTATTTATAGTATTTTTTCCCTACATCAATGGGGCCCCATATATGGGGCCTTGTATACAGGTCTACTTCATCAACAAGGCCCCATTTATGAGGCCCATCAGTCAAAATTTCAAACTTGAATTTCTCAAAAATATGTTAGGAATTTTTTAATGAAATTGAGGTCCATGGAGTTTCAAAAAAGCTAAGAATATGATAAAATTATTAAAGAGGATCTTTGAAAGCTCAAAAATTGAAAAATTTGATGGAGAATGTGTTTATTGAACAAAATTTGTAAAGGAACACATGGTTTGATGACAAAGATGGATGTATGAAAGATTTTGATTGTGAGAATGCCTAAGGTTAAGGTACTTAATGAACTTGACCAAAGGATATGCAAGTGGGTCCTTCCCATAGCAAGCACATGGCTTTTTTCCCTTGCATAACCTCGACCTAAGGAGTTCATGGGCCCTAGAAGTGATTAATGATCAATGGAAGTTAAGGATCAAAATCTAGAAGATGCTACCTAAGAATTCAAGTACATCAAACCAGGACATAGAGTCAAGAACATGGACACTGGCAGTGAGATGAATTATGGTAAGTATAGGTGGATGATGTAGAAGGTGGAATGGAATCCTGAATGGAGATCATAACAAGTCCCTTGTGAAATTGTGTGTTTAGAATGACCTGAGAAGATTCATCCTTAGTCTAGACCAAAACCAACCACTTTTAATGACTTTGCATTGACACTCTAAGACCAATCAATCCCCTCAAGACATAAGAGTGCACCCACAAACAATGACCACTCCATAAAGAGAAAAAAAGGGAAGTAGGAAGTGAGAGAGTGCCTTAGTTAGAGGGGGACCTTCAAGCATGGATAACATGTCTTTCTGGTCCCATAACTAGTGCTTGTAGCCCATTTATTTGTCTAAGGGATGTTCTTTGAATTACCATCATGTTTTTATTCTTTTTTTATTTTATTTTCATTTTTTATGGGAACCACACCATGCAAATACTTTATTGAACTTCCTATTATTGATCAACATGGAGTAGTAAGAAGTCCATGAAAACACCAAGTAGAAGAGCACAAAGAGTACCAAGTCCCCTTGAAGTCACATCCTTTTCAAACCTTTGAATCCTTTCCAATTTTAGAAACTACTAAGGTCATTGATGCATTAAGAGTTTCTTTAATGGAAGGAACCTTAAACTTCCAAAACAAGGAAAACCATAGGTTTGGTGGATGGGTGGATGTTGTGGACTCATTACTTGTAATCATGAAAAAGAAACCATGACTGAGTCATCAATGCAAAAATTCAAAAATAGGACCTAGACATTAGCAAACAAAACATTAAGCACAAACCACCATCAATAATAGCCACAACACCACTATGTCCTATTAGCATAGAGTGCTTTTATTAGCAAAATTTGAAAACCACACTTAAACAAAACAAAGTAGAATATATAAGAAAATGTAAAATATTCAAGAAAGATTTAAATGTACTAACGATGGTGTAAAACAAAAACGGTGTAAAATAGAAAAAAGATTTTAAAATCAAAAAGTTGTAAAATAAATAACTATAAAGACAAAAATGTGTAAGAAAAAAAATAGAAAAACTGAGTAGCCATATGGATGGTTAGCATGGATGGCCATCTCCTCCATGATTGGGTTGAAAGGAGGGGATTCAAAAAATTGAGTGTGGTTGTCCATCCGTTGAGGTATTCATTGCTTTGGCTTGCTTGGGTTCATGGAAAAGCTTTATTTGTTGGAAGTTGATCAACTGCTTTTTATTTGGGCTTTTAGGTTTGTAAATTAACATGGCCCCAGAGGGAAAAGTTTCATCAATTATATAAGGCCCATGTATTCTATTTTACTTTTATTAATTCTTAATCCTTTGATTCTAGGGTAGTTCTTCAAGCCTCCATTTTTACAACAAGGACTTCCTTTCATTTATGGACTAACATAATACCATTTGCAAAGAAAATAAACCAAGAGTTCTTTAACTAGCTTATCCATAATAATGACAAATAAATAATGATGTAGAGAAAATCCTTGATGCAGTCCTATGTTCATAAGAAAGTTCGTAGTCTGTCTCTAATAAGTACAAACTCATGTTATGGCTCTATTGTACTTCTCTTGAATAACCTTCATGTATTCATTAGAAGTATTTATTCTTTTAAAGTCCACTAAAAAATTTCTTGGTGGACTCTATTATAAACTTTCTCTAAGTCAATAAAAATCATGTGTAAATTCCTTTTTTTTTTACATTTAAATTTGTCCATTAATTTTCTAACGAAGAAAATAACTTTCATAGTTTTCTAATGCAAAAATAAATTTGTCAACCTAATGATTCCTATATCTCTAATAGACTTCCAAACATCTATTGGAATATTATCTAGCTTTGTTGGTTTATCATATTTCATCTTTTTTAGAACTTTTTTTACTTCAAAGATGTATATATAATTGGTCAATTCCACATTTGATTTAGTGGAATCATCTTCCTCTCTTAGAAATTCTTTGTTAAGCAGTTGATGAGTGGGGAGGTATCCCTACACTCAACCATACGAATACGAGTGTTTCACGCACAATCCGGTTGAACTGCAAGGACCAAGTGCTTATGCACCTTAATAGAATACTCAGGGTTAATCAATCGTTGTCTTCCCAAACTTACTTGTATTGTCACGGTTTTATGGTTAAGTACGCTTGAGGTATATGATTTTTATAACTTTTGTATTTTTTATGTCTTCTGCTAATAAAGGAAAGGGCGAGAGAACTAAGTGGTCAACTTACATTAACTATTCATTAACTAGTTTCTAAATGTTTCTAACACCAGTATCCATTCCCACTTGTCGTACACATCCTGAACCAGTGCAATGTTACTAGGATTGCCAAACGCTAATTGTTACTGGGTTACCAAGCACTACACGCATGCTCGAAGTGGTCATACTAAGTGTATTTAACTAAGGGGGTTGAAGGTTAAGAGAGATATTAATTAACTAGGAAAGCATTAAACAATAATTAATTACTAATTAGCTTAGTCTGTATGCTACAAGGTTTATCATAAAGTTCGTCTTTATTACCATACACAAAATTGTGCTCAGGTACAAATTGCTCGAATAAAGATCTGTTCACTCTATGACTCCTACTATGGGCACACAGAAATAATTCTAACTTTGGAATGACAAAACTGCAAGAGTCTGGCTAAGAGTCTAAATCTAATGTATGGGAACCAAGGGCACTGCCTCTTATTTATAGAAGATGAGGTAGGATGCGATATTGCATCTATGAGATCGCATGGTGGATGTGATATCACGTATATGATATCGCATACATGATATCATGTACACAATATGACAGTTCATCATACCCCCATGACTGAATGAAAACTTATCCTCAAGTTCCTTACAAAATATTGGGAAGGTATGAGATTATTGACTTGAATGACAACTAATGATGAATGAGATGACATGTGAATGGATCAACATTACAATACATGGCAACATTAGTGTTCATGACTACAAAAGTGAACATTATACACAATTGACATCCATCCTTATTTAGTAGATGTGAGAGAAGAGAGAGAGAGAAGAAGAAGACGTGTTGCTGCCGACGCCAAGATTGTGCCTTCTGTTGTCCATCCATAGCTGTGCCATCAATCTTGTTTTTTACATAACTATTCCAGCACCAGTCCGTCCTAAGTGTTTCCTCCTGCTCCTATCCATTGCTATATGATTGTCAGTTGCACACATAACACAGTCACATATGAGCAAGGATAATTAAATCACAATTTAGTTGATACCTTGCCTCAGTGTAAGGTCCATTGGCTAAGTTGTGATATGGCCAATACGGATTCTAAAGATATAACACTGGTGACTACCCAAGGTGTAGGGGTTAGGAAAAATTGGACTAGGGTCCCCATGACTAAGAGTGATCCTTTGGTAGCGATAAAATGGAAAAAGATAAGGAATAAGAAAGATGGAGAAAAAGAAACAACGACAACGTCAATAAAATGGATGTTAGAGATGGGAATGAAATAGAAAAAATGTTGATTGCGAAAATGTTTAAGGGAAAGAAGTTAACTGATGCACCAAATAGGAATGCTAGTGGGTCCTCCCCAAAGCAGGCTCATGCCCTTTATGCCATGACAAACCCACATTCAAAGAGTCTGTAGGCTCTAGAAATGTCATTTGGAAGTAAGAGTTAAAGATTTAACCACAAGAATTCACCAAAGAGAAAACAATGCATCAACCAAAATATCGACTACTGATACAACTGGCAATGAAGTGGAAAATGGAGAAAGAATGATGGGGAGAAGAGAATGGAATGGAGTTCCAAGAACAAGGTGGTGTACAACCCCTTGTGTACTTATGGTTAATGTGACTGAGTAGATCTCATTCCAAATCCAACCTCAAACAATCCACATCCAGTGACTTCACATTAATACACTTGCCCAATCCATCAACTTGAAGTAACAAGAATGCTTCCACCAAAGAGTCACCACCATTCCGAGGAAAATGAGAAAGGGAGAAGTAGGAAGCAAGAAAGGACCTTAGTTAGAGGGAACATGTATGTTTAGTTCCATAACCAGTGCTTGTAGCCCAGATAATTATTTTGTCTAAGGTCTATGCTTTGAATTCTCACTGTTTTTTTTTTGCGTGAGAACCACACCATGCAAAGAATTATTTTTATTGGCTCAGCTTCCTGATAATGGAGAAATGTTGGAACGGTAAGAAAACTCAAGAAGAAAACATCCAAGCACCCAAGAGAATAGCCAACACAAATGCATCAAATCCCTTTGAAGTCACACCCTTTTCAGTCCTTGAGTCCTGCCGTAATTTGAGAAATGCCCAGTCACCAATTCGTTAATAGTTTTATTATTAAAGAAGGGGACTGTACAGTTCCAAGCCAAGAAAAACCATAGAATTTCATGGATGCATGGACGATGTGGACTCATTGCCTATTATATCAAAAGAACCATACCTTAGTATCAACATTATAACTCAAAGGTAAAAACCAAAAATTAGCAATCAATAGAATACAGTTCATACGACCATCATGAGCACTTATTAGGTGACAAATCTAACAAAATAAAAACAACAAACAAAAACAAAAAATAAAATAAAAACAAAAATAAAAAACAAACAGTCACACAAAGAAATGAGAAAGTATAAAAGATGGTGCAAAACAAAAATAAGAAAAATTAAAGAAATTTGTAAAACAAAAATGTGTAAAAAAAAACTTAAAAGGAACTAAGGGCCTTGAATGGTTAGCGTAGGTGGCCGTCTCCCCCATGACTGAGTTGGAAGGAGGAGATCCAAAATAGTGGGCAAGGTCATCCCTTCTCAGAGGTATTATATGCACTAGTCGTTCTAAATTCATGAAAGGGTTTGGTCTGTTGCACATTGACTAACAATCTCTTATCAGGGCTCTTAAGTTTGTATATGGTCATGGCCCCTAAAGGAAAGGTTGCATGAATAATGGAAGGTCCTTCCCACAGTGTTTGAAATTTTGTATGTTGTGGCACATGTGTAGGGTTCTAATAGAGAACCTTATCTCCTGGTTGATACTTAACCTTTCGAATCTTCAAGTCATGAAGTTGCTTATTATATGCCTTGTGCAACTCATTTGATGATAGGGCAGCTAATCGATTTTTGTCTAGCATGTTTAAAGTTTCCAACCTTTGTTTTTGTGCTAGATCAAGGTCGAGGTGAAGGTCACAAGCCATTGATAGTGTACGAAGCTCAGTTTGAATTGGAAGCATTGGAAGCTTTCCGTATACTAGCTCATAAGGAGAGTATCCTATAGGAAGTTTCCAGGTGGAGGTGTATGCCCAAAGAGCATCATTCAATTTAGTGCTCCAATCTCGCCTATACTTGCTAATTGCCCTAGTCAATATTTTAGTGATCTCCCTATTGGTGACCTCAGCTTGTTCGTTAGCTTAGGGGTGATAAGGTGTAGTCAATTTATGTTCAACCCCTAAGCGTTGCATTAACTTTTGAAAAGTTGCACCTGTGAAGTGTGTTCCATTGTCCGAAATAAGTGCATGTGGCACACCAAACCTATTTACGTTTTGTTGTTGCACAAATTGTGCAGCTGTAGATGATGTGTAGTCTTTAACAGCAACTACTTTAGCCCATTTTGTTAAATAGTCTACGGCAACTACAATGTAAGCCTTTCCATTGGACATTGATGTAATGGACCCCATAAAGTCTATTCCCCAAATGTCAAAGGGTTCTAATGGTTGAATCCATTGTTGTAGATCCTCCATTTTAGCAGTCATTCCCCCATCACGTTGACAGCACTTACAAGATCGGAAAAATTGATGGGCATCCCAAAATAATGTTGGCGAGTAATATCCTGCAAGCAAGATCTTAATAGTTATTTGTCTCCTTGCATAGTTACCCCCACAAGGGCCCTCATGAGCGTTTTGGAGAACTCTTAGTTGGTCTACATCAAGCACACACCATCGAACCAAGCCATTATGACACACTTTGTAAAGTTGTCCATTGATTTCCATGAAGTACTTGGCTCTATGAAGAAAATGTTGTTTCTTCCTAAGGTCTAGCTCCTGTGGTGTTTGTTGAGTAAGGAGATAGGTGAGAATGCTACTATACTAGTTCGTCTCCATGGGTAGTTGGTTATTCACTACACTGGCAAAGAGGGATTCATCAGGAAAATGATCAGACATTACATATTCATGCTCTTTGATGTCCCAATGCAACCGAGATAAATGATCTGCAACTATGTTCTCGGTGCCTTTCCTATCAATCATTGTTAGATCAAACTCCTATAGGATTACCAGCCATCGTATAATACGAGGGCTAACCATTGGCTTGTTCATGAGGAACCAGATTGTACTATGACCCATGTGGATGAACACTTTATAACCTAACACATAGTACCTAAACTTATCCAGTGAAAACACTACAGCCATTAATTCTTTCTCTATAGTTGTGTAGTTAAGTTGTGCACCTGCGATACTTCTACTTGCACAGTGTATGTAGTAAGGTCATTTTTGGTCATCTAACTGTGTAAGTACGGCTCCTAAGGCATAATTGGACGCGTCAGTCATGATGTGGAATGGTTTGGACCTGTTAGGAGCTTGTAGAATGGGAGTTTCTACTAGCTTTCATTTTACGGTTTGCAATGCTCGTTCACATTCCCTGGTCCACTCAAAAGGTATGTCCTTCTCTATTAGCTCTACCAACAGTTTGGAAATCTTGGAGAAGTTCTCAATGAATCTTCTATAATAGCTAGTGTGTCTAAGGAATGACCGAATGTCTTTGACAGTTTTCAGTTGACGGGTGATTCCTTGGATGATCCTAATTTTATCTGGGTCTACCTCTATTCCTACATGTGAAACCTTATGCCCAAGTACTATGCATTCTTGGACCATTAAATGGATTTTTTGCCAATTGAGCCTTAGATTAGTTTCTACGCATCTTTTCAGCACTTGCTCTAATTAGTCCAAGGCTTGATCAAAACTTGTTCCAAGGTGGAAAAGTTGTCCATAAAGACTTCCACTCCATTCCCTATTTGCTATTGGAATATGCTTAGAACTAGGTGTTGAAACGTGGTAGTAGCATTACATAAGCCAAATGGCATTTGTTTATACACAAACATTCCCCAAGGACTAGTGAACATTGTCTTGGCTTGGTCTTCTGGGGCTATCTGTATTTGGTTGTATCCACTATAGCCATCCAGAAAACTGTAATAATGATGCCCTACTATGGTGTCTAAGACTTGGTCAACGAATGACAATGGAAAGTGATCCTTAAATGTTGCCATGTTTAGCAGCCTAAAATCTATGCACACCCTCCATTTGCCTCTCTTTTTAGGCATGATTACCAGAGGGCTAACCCATTCGCTATCAGCAATGGGATATATAAACCCAGCCTTAAGAAGTTGTTCTATTTCTTCTTTTACTACTTACTTCAATTTTGGGTTCAATCATCTCTGCGGTTGTTTTCAAGGTTTCATGGAGGGGTCAGTGTAAATCCTATACTGGCATATCCTAGGATTTATTCTAATTAATTTAGGATATGACCAGGCAAAGGCTTTTGATCACTTGTTTATTACTTTCAGCAGTCATTCTTTTTGTTTGGAAGCAAGTCTTGCGTTGATGATTACCGGTTTTCCATTTTCAAGGATCATATATTCTAGACCGGTGGGCAATGGTTTTAATTCTAGGGGCTCTGGTTTGAATTTTTCAAGAATTTCCAACTTCCCCTAGTTGATGTTTTCAAGGTTAAGGCTTGGAAGTTGGTAGTGGACTCGCTTTAGTGCGTCTATGCTTTCGATGTAAGTGCAAGTTATTTCCTCGGTTAGTTCCATGCACATTAGTGAGTTGCTCTCTTGATCAGCTATCAGCCACTGGGTGTCTTCTTGTCGTCTCGCTGCTACATACATGCACTTTTGTATGTTAATGTCTTGTGCATACCAGTTGCATATAGGCAATGCTAAACTTTGCACAACCCATGATCACTGCACGCAATTGCACCTTGTATCACTATATGCGATGCATGGAACCTTCTTCTTCTCAATCTTTCCAAAAGTGTTCTCCTTAGATATTTCCAGGGAAAGATTGTGAATTCCTAGGCATGCATCTATAGTACTTAGCCATGCCCTTCCCATTATGATTGGGAAGTCCCCTTTACTGTTATTTACTTGTATCACTAGGAAATTAGCTGGGTACGATCACCCACACACAGTGGTGACGATGTCCTCCACCAGTCCCAAGGGAACAATGATGGATTGGTCGGCCAGCTCTAGGTGAATATTGCTCTTCTTTAATGGAGGCAGGTTTCAGGCTTTGTACATTTCTTACAATATTAAGTTGACTCCAGAACCTAAATCCAGAAGGGCTTTGCATGGCTCATTCCCAACGATTTGGAGATAGATTAGAGGGCTTCCAGGATCAGAGAATTTCCTAGGAAGGTGGCCAGCCTTGATCCAGTCAGTAACAACATGTGTTAACATGAATGTATGCATTGAGCTCGGTGTTTGATTCGAAGGGAGCTTTGAAGCTTTATTCAATGGGGAGGCATTCAAAGGTTCAACCGCTTGTGGTTGTAAGAGCTTGGTTGGACTGTTGGTTCTGAAGAAAGATCTTTTCTTTATATGGTTGTCAGAACCAACAGTGGGTTGAAGATTTACAGCCCTTGTGGCACTGCATTGCTGCAGTTGAGTAGGGAGTTCCTCTTGCATTGCTAGAGTGGGTGGTAATGGAGCTATTGGTGTGAGAGCTATGGATGGATTTGAAGGATGGTATATTTATGGGTTATCTCTCCTAGGAGAAGGAGTTCTATAATACTCACAGGCTTGGTAGTGATGTTCTGGTGTAACGTAACCAACAGAGTCACGTGGAGAGATTGGATGCTACACGTAGTAGCCATATGGGTCAGGTTGTCGGTATGGGTATTGTTGCCTTGGTGGTGGCATCCCCCATGACTATGGGTATTGCCACTATTGATGTTGCTCAACAGGTTGTGGTGGAGTTGCACTTGGATAATATGTTGAAGGTTGGTGGAATTGCCTTGGGTTACCTTGGGGATAAGGTAACCATCAGGGTGTTTGTTGTTTATTTAGTCATGGGTTGAGTGCATACATCCCAGACTCTTGTAAATGTGAGATCACTGGGCAACATCCCTTAGGATGATCATATTGGCATATCTCGCATCCACTATCATTGTTCGTGTCTGAATCCACAACCTCTTCTGTGATGGCCATTTTGCCCTTACACTTGTTATGTGCATTTTCCACTTCTCTCTTTTTCTTTTTTTTCACGGTCACTACCTCGCTCCCTAGACTCCTCTACAATTTTAAGAATAGTTTGATAGCTACTATCTAGGGAGTCCCACATTTGGTCTACCTTTGCCGATACTTCTGATGTTAACTTTTGGAGAGGCAAAGTTTTCCTATTCACCATCTCTTCCAGTGGTGACTCTTCTTCCTCCTCACAAAATCTCACTCCCCTTTTCGGAGGGAAGGATCTTGGTTGTATTCTTCCGCACTTTCTCTCTTTTGTAGCTCACCTTCTTCTTTGGCACCTTGCTCTAGCAGTCTATGAATTTGATGAGACCTAAGCTCCGATAACCTTCCTTGGGCATACGTACCAAGGCTTCTTTTTGTTTCATGCCTAAGTCCATCCACGAGATGGCATAGTTGATCTTGCTGCGAATAATCATGGCTAGGGCAACGATGTAACATTGTGTAATAGAAGCCCATGGCAGCATCCAAGGGTTCATGATTTCCTTGCTTCCATCCTTGGATTGGTTTCCGCAGTTTAGATACTTGGGAGTACGTTTGGTACTTATCATTGAAGAGTTCTAACATTGTACTCCACCACCAAATGGATTCTGATTCTAAGGACCGGTACCAGCTTTTAGCTTCTTTCACTAGTGTCCTTGGGAACAACTTCAGTTTTTTCCATTCATTTTCTATGTTTTGCAAGGCACATGCATTGTGGAATGATTGTAAATGATTTTGAGGATTAGCGTTGTATCCCCCTTCAAATCATGGGATGTTGTTCATGTCTAACCTATTGATCCTACTATCCTTTTGGTGCCTTCTTGGAACTCTCACGGCCTCCGTTACATCTAGCATGCTTCTAGTTGTGAGTAGGGGTTCTTCGTGATTGTCTCGTTCATAGCGTCTATGGTGTCTACACGGTTCCATACTCTCCCTTCTTCTATGCCTTGATTCTTTAGAGTGCCCTCGTCCTCGTTCTCGACTGTCTCATTGATGACTTTCACTTTGTTTTTCCTTATCCTCACGATTGGTTTCCCTATGATTGCGTTTGGACACTGAAGGAGAGGATGAAGATGATGATGAAGAAGAAGAAGAAGGAGAACCATCACCATGACGGTGTTTTCTACCTTCTCTTCGGTGGTCTCGGCCTCGATCATGATCACGATTAGAACGTCTATCCTTATCGTGTGTTCATGTTCCTTCGTTGAACACTTTGTGTTCATGGGTATCAGAACTAGGGTTGTGAATAGTGGAGTGGAGGTTCTGATACACCACCCCCTAACCAATATCAGGAGGAGGAACATCATTTCGTGGGGAACCTATTGAGGCAGGTTCACCATCCTCAATTTCGCTGAAAACATGCGGAGCGTCATGGGACCATTTACCCTTTAAAGATGTATGGTATCTCTACTGTTGCAAGTCCCTTTGACGTTGCACTTCTGTGGGATGATAGTCTCTTGAGTCATGATCGTGTGCAATGTATTCTGCGTATAAAAGCGGCATGTCTATTTGTGTGAGAGCACGAAGGAGCATGTTGGGAACTGATTGGTCTGGAGGCAACACTATGTTACCCTCCAAGTCTCTCCAATGCAGTTATTCATCTTGGTGGAGAATAAAGGTGAAATCGGGCACATACTCATCGGAATGAGTATATACCACACGAAATTGTTGAGGAACTGGCGGATCCTAGTTATGTGTATTATGCCATCAATTGCCTCTTGTGTTAGTCCTAGGCGGTGAAGTGCTCTTATGCGAAGAAGAAGACATCTTGTCTTGTTCAGTGTGCAATTAACTGTTGTCTCGTCTTTCTTTGATTAACCCTAAGGGTTCGTTTTAATGTTGCAACAATATGAATGATTTCCTATGTTCTACGCAGTGCATAAACAAGTAAGTCCCCAGCAACGGCGCCAATGATGAGTGGTGAGATATCCCTACACTCAACCATATGAATACAAGTGTTTCATGCACGATCCGGTTGAACTCCAAGGACCAAGTGCTTATGCGCCTTAATAGAACACTCAGGGTTAATCAATCATTGTCTTCCCAAACATACTTATATTGTCACGGTTGTATGGTTAAGTAAGCTTGAGGTATATGATTTTTATAGCTTTTGTATTTTTTATGTCTTCTGCTAATAAAGGAGAGGGAGAGAGAACTAAGTGGCTAACTTACATTAACTAGTCATTAACTAGTTTCTAAATGTTCCTAACACCAGTATCTGTTTCTATTTGCCGTACACATC